>JAHZNC010001095.1:0-15101 GCA_027744095.1 Zhuqinia jingwanae
CAAGGTGTTTCTGTCTGGAACGGAGAAAAAAGGACGGGTTGTACTTCTACTTCTACTGTTGCAAGTAGTAGCATTCAAAATCAATGCCAAACGCAGCAAATACCAGCACAAGAAAAAAACATATACAATTAACCGAATATTATTATTATGAATGCGTGTGCACCTTTTCGTGAGCACTTTGGAAATAAAAAATATTATTATTTGCTTTCAATAATATGCATACCGAGTTATTATAAGTAAATGCACAATCAATTACATACTTCCGATGATCCTACCACCATTTGCTACATTTCATATTGTCATTTTTTTCTTCTACTACAACCTTTCTTCTTTTGTAAATGAAAAATATTTCCAAAGCAGTTTAGCTAGTTTTTGGATGATATGATTTTATGCCCTTTGAAATAAAGACAAAATCTGAACATTACATAACAAAAGTGAATTGGATCTCTTTGTGAGTTGAGTTTGCCCGGATTTCACCGAGTTCAAAAAATGCACATGTTGGGTGACTCAACCCGCATGGATGATAATAATAATAATAACAATAATACCATATACGCTTATAACTTGTATGTGTATTTACTGTTGCACTTTCAAAATCTGAAAGAGTTTTCCACATACCTACCTATCTACTATGTTGGTACATATTTATAACAAGTTTAAATTGAAAAGGACGTTGTTACAGATTATATAAATTATTACACTCACAATAATTTTGAAATGTGAATGCAATTTCTGTATTTCTATTGCAAATGCGATCCCGAAAAAAACCTTTTTTTTGTCATCATCTGTTGGATTCACCAATTCAAACAAAAACTCACCCTATTCATCTGCTGCTGCTGCTGATCATCAAAATTCCAGACCAGAGATGAAAATACCTCTGCATCATCAACAAGATCAACTAACACGCGCACTATTCTCTCTCTCTCGAGCACAACAACAAAAACATAACCATGCAAAATAATAAAAATAATAATATTGGAGAAACCCTAGTCAATTGGACTTTTAAATTCAACACACATCCCGTGTTCTTTTTTTTCAAGTTTCTTCTTTCTTTTTTGGATGTTTGAGCAGTAGTGAGTAGTGAGCACTGAGCACACAGATTGGCATACATTTTTTTTTGTGTGTGTAAATAGCATCAAGTTAGTAGATATTTGAAATCGGAGGGTTTTAGGATTATATTGAAACGAGCGAGGGAATAAAAGGTATGACAGAGAAGGGTAAGCAAGCGGGCATTATTGTCATTCATAAACAAAGGGAAAAGATGAATATTATTCACCGCACGAGTAAGCACACGCAGCATACCTCTACGGATTGCACTGCATTGCAACCTGAAATTGAATTGGTTTCTGGTTTTTTTTATTCTTTCCTTTTTTCGGGCAACACGTTTTATAAAGACCAAAAACTCACCTCACCAGAGTCACTTTAAAAAAAGAGAGAGAGAGAGAGATGCAGATGTTCAATGTAAAGGTATTCTTTTTATTCTTTACGACAACATAAAACTGCATACAAAGTAATACAAAAAATCATTTTTTTGTGTGTTATGTTTTGTAATATATGCAGGTCCATAGGTTGTTGGGGATTATTCAGCACAGAACACATTCAACATCATATATTCTATTTTTAAGTTCAACCTGTGCAGGTGTTTTGCAACCGAATCCTTCTTCCGTTCGTCCACTGCATACTCACTCAATCAGCAAAAATGCTCTTCCGTCCTGCTGCTGCCGCTGCGCTGTCCGGAACAGGATTCTTTTTAGGGAATATATGTATAAGCATAGCATAAAGTAAATGTGGTGGTGGTGGTTGTAGGGTGTATGTGGATTGTGGCGGCAGATGTTTTTGATCTAAAAAAATTTCAGAGGCAATAATGGCTAAATTGTGTGTGTACCCTTACCTTACCAAGTTACTTTAGCTTGGCAAGCCAACAATTTAAACAATTTTATTCCTGATGAATGCACGTGTAGATTTTATTTTGGAGACGCAAAAAAAAATCAAACAAGAAGAGATATAACTGCAAAGGGTGACATGTGTTGTGTATGTTTTGGTGTGGAACAGGTATATAGAGATATGTGATAGAATTATCCTGCAACACGTACGTACAATAATACATACATATTATGTGTAAACGTAACTTAATTGTGTTTAATTAAAATGCCAAAGTTTTTTAATTTGAACTATTGAAAATAAAATAATGTGGAAGATAGAATTCGTACAGGATTGATGTTTGATTTGAAACCTCTCAAGATGTTTAGAAATTCCGTTCTCCCTTCGCCCCAAAACCTTTTTCCAAAAAGAAAAGGCCCTTGATTTTACGCAACATTTCCCTCGTCTTTCTTTTCTTGTAACACGCTTTTGTCCTTCCCTACTTGTTTTTTAGTATTGTTGCTGCTACGGCTTTTTTTACTTACCTTTTAAAACAACCGCAGTCTCTTAACCTATTTACCTATCTGTCTCATACACTAAATCAAAATCATATTTGTGTAGCAGAGGGTGAAACGTAAGAGGAACGAGTGCAGTGCAGTGTGTGGCACTATCGACTCGACACCCTCATAAATCATCCTTCCGCTATTGTTTTTCAATTCCGCTGACAACCAACCTCAAGTAGATATTTTTATGCACATACTTATCCAAAATACATCTCAAAAAGAGAGTGCATATAAAAAAGCATTCAAAAGAGAGAAAAATAACTTTACCTGACGGAAAATAAATTCAATCCAAAGAGAAACCCCATTTGCTCATCTTCTCATTATCATCATCATCATCATATTCGTCTTTTGCTTCCGCACACTTTGCTGTACTACTGCTTGTACTATCATCTGTCAAATTCATTTTTGTTTACTCACTTTACTCAAGAGAGAGAGAGAGCTAAAAGTGGTTTAAAAATCATCCCTCTTCAGATTTCAGTCATTGTTTACCCAAAGGAATCATATTATTTTTGTTGGAGAAAAAAGAATATTATTATGGATTTACTTTTAAAGAGTGTAAAGGTGTGCGCGGTACGCTCCCTCCATTATATTATCATATCATCCTTCCTTATCCTTTCTTATAAACTTGTTTCAGTTTCATATAATAATAGTACACAAAAAGAGTTTACAAAAAAGTACGTACGAACGAACGTACGCCTGCTTCTGTTGGCGTGTGTCGTCGTGTGTCCTGGCCTGATCTGATGATTGTGACTGCGACTGTCATGCTTAGTGATTCAACAAAAAAAATCTTTCCTGAAAAAAAAAGGTAAAGAAGAACATGCGAGCATATAATATGTATTACCTATACATGTGCAATATAGACACTTACTTGGTATGTCTTTAACCTTTTTTGAGCATTTTTTTTTGTTCAATTTGAAGCTTCCTTGAAAGTGATCATCTTCTCTTTTAGCACCTTTCGCTCTTGTTGTTGAGCTACGTGCATGAATGAATATATTTCTTTTTGACCCATTTTTTCCACTTTCATTCATCTTCTTATTGCCTGCGTATATCTAATATACCATATAACCACACGCACACACACATGCGCTATTCCTAACAGATATATACCTAATACCTACACGCAAAAAAAAACGTAAAAATCCATTCTTTCTACTTATTTTACCAGAAAAATGAATTATTATGACAATCAAAAGGGTAAACGTTTTCAATATATTTTATATATGCATAACTATAAACATTTGAATGAAAAATGAATACCCAAACGCATATAAATATATGACAGTCTTGAAAAATGAAAACACCTTGCCAGTTAAACCCTTTTTAGGAAGTATTTGTGTAGTAATGTACATAAGGTATATATCCTCTTTTTTTCCTTCATCTTCAAAAAAAAAATTGGATGAAAAATAAAAATTGGTCTTGTGTTCTGGAAAAAATGAACACGAAAAAAACATGTTTATTTGGTTTACTACTACTGGCTACACTTTATCATGCTCATCCATCCCATCCTGTATACATTCCTACTATATTTATGCATGTAGCAGCTTTAGTAAAGATTGTATGTGTACGAAGGAGGCTGCTACATAGACGGTCATGTTTCTATGTTCTTCTCTTTACTCTGTTCTCTCTGGTGGTGGTGTGGAGAGCGAGCAATGCACCCTCTCTGTGCACCTTAAACCCATTCGTCTTTCCTTCCATTTAATCTTAAAACTAGTATTCAAGTTCATCCTACTTGAAAGAAAATGCCACAACCCACACACACACACACATACACACAAACAATAAATCTTTCATTGTGTCCCACAAAGAGCCGAGCTAAGTTGAGTTGAGCTGAGTAAGATCTCCATATTTTCAAGAGAAAAAAGAATAAGATGAAGACCACAAACAAACAAAGCATACACACGTACGGCAGAGTATATATACCCTATCATCATGAAAAACAAGACCAACAACCTGCAATATTATTGTTTTGCCCTTTTGTACCAACATGGACCATGGGACATGATGTCGTATTATTGTACCCCATTCACCGTTTTGTAAAAATGATAATGCTGTACATATACATACATACATGGCTCCTTTGTATTTTTACAAAAATTAAAAGAAAGAAAAAAGACACGCTGCGGTGAATTTTTTCTTCTTCTTTATTTTCTCTCTCGTCATCTTGCAGTAGTGTTCATTGTGTAGTCGTTATTGTGCATATATTTTAAACCCCTTCTTAACGTAGCACAAGCCTTTTGCATACAACTACATCCAAATTTCCAAATGGCGTTTTTTTGACAAGCTGATCAAATGCAGAACAAAAAAACTAGCACCGCTTGAATGAATGTCCAGAAAAAATTCTTCTTTTTTCTTTTGTACACCACCCCCGACCACCAAGAATATTAATTTCGCATTAGTTAACAAATAGTAGTAATAACATGTTGTTCATTTTGGTTTTTATGAATAGATAATTATTAATGCTGCCTATCATGTTTTCATAATAATTTTCCCTTTCTACACACGAGCATCTTGACGTCCAGCAGAAGTATCAATAATAATAGCACATTCAACATTCTTTTGTCAATTTCTTTTACTCTTTTGATTCTGACCACTACTAAAGTGTTGACCGCTGACTGACCAATTCATTAGTTCTCCTTATTTGTTGTTTGTCGTGTGCAGTGGTTTGTAAGAAGAGAGGTTAATGGACCTTTGAAACTTTTTGTTATTTTGAACGATTAGCTATACCACAAAACATGTTATTTTTTTCCAGCCAAAAAAAACTAATAATTTCAAGTTGACTTAATCTTTTCAAAATTGAAAATGTAAACTTTAGTGCAGGTGTGATAAATGTAAATTTGTTTACATTTTTGTCTCTCAATGTCAACTTGATTGATGGTTGATTGAACTCTCTCCATGTGATTCCATATGGCTCATCATCATGTGGCATTTTTTGTACTCTAAATAAACCAATAAATTCCGCATTTTATTATGATTCATTCAAATATAGGAATTTGGCAATCAAATTATAGTAAAGATTCCCAAAAATATGTCAATATTAAGAACGCATTACCAAAATACATGGGCGTTTTATTGAAAGTTTCATGAGCAGCAGCAACAGAAACGCAATAAAAAAAATAAAGCTTTTCTTTCCCCCCCCCCAAAAAAAGAAGTAAGAATAAGTAAGATTTTTTTTTACATTTTTCTGTAAAAATGAGTACTTGCACGCAATGCATATTATTATTATTGCCTATATATTATATAATTCTTTTATGCAAGATATATATTTATTTTTTTGTATGAAATGTCTATCGGATCGCAAAAGGAGAGGAAATAGTTATATGAACCTTTTTTCTGTCGTGCGGCCTTGATTTTCTCTTTAAAAAATGATGTGACGTAAAAAGCCTGCCTGCCCATCAAATCAAACCTTGTGTGTACCTAGGGCGAGTTAAGTAAAGTGAAGTAATAATCTGCCACTACTCACCATTGCTGGATGGAAATATGAATAAAAAAGAAGAAAAAAAAACTAGTGATGTGAAGGAAATAACTGCCCACCTCTCTCTTTTTTTCAATGTTATATACCTAAAATGTGTACCTGTGTATCTTGTGTGATATGCAGACAGGAAACAGCTAAAGAAATGAAATGATTGAACCAACCAGCCAACCTGTAGACCAATTTATTTCACAGACTGGACCACACAGTCTCTATTGTTATGTGATTGATTGAGAAACCTGCGGACTGCTACGGATAACAAAAATACTTCTGGCTGTACTAAAAGCTTTCATAAGAATATTTTTTTCTTTATACAAATTTTCTCTTCCATCGTCATCATCATCAGTAGTTGTGGTCCTTTTTTATACATATTTTTGGAAGTAAAGTTGAGTGAGTTCGTAAAAATTCCTTTTTTTATTGCATATTATATATATCCCTTGCTAAATCAATCCCGTCAAGCTAGTCAATTTGACAGCTCGTTCGTTCATTTTTTACCCTGAAAATTTATTCTTTGATAAAAAAAGTAGAATATCCACCACCGCCACTACCACCGTCGGAGGTATTATACTACCCCGCTACCACCACATTACATTTTTTGGGAGGTTACTTGTGTGTATGTATCGCGGTAATAATCTTGACGGCAAGTTGAGTGAAATGGAATTCTCAAGGAAATCTAAAAAATGTAAGAAAAATAAAAGAAATTCATGGTAAAAAGCGACGATAGTAGTAGAAGTGGTGGTGGTGGAGAAAGTGCAACAAAACAAATGCGCAACACACTCGCTCAGAAAATAAAACGTCTTTACGGAAAAAATAAAGAATATATTTATATTTTTTTACTCTAGAGTACATGAAATCATTATTACTCTTGTTATTATTATTATTATTATTAAGAAACGATTGGTCTGCTGGTCTGCACCAAGTATTTTTATGTGAGTTCCATTTTTTTCCACTTTGCTTCCATAATATTATATTATATGCGCGCGTATATTTCTGAACACACCACCACCACCGAACAAAAAAAAATGAACAAGAAAAATAGCAGATTTATATACTTTTTTATTATTGCTTTTTATCGCAAAGCAAATAGCTTGCCAATTTATTCTACAGGGGTTCCCTAATAACAATTTGTAATCGTAATGATGATGATGGCTACGCATGAAATGCATGCACTCTCACTTTATACTACATTTACGGTGTAGTAATAGTAATACAGTAATTTTTTTTCCAGGCAGAAAATAAAACAAATCACAGGTACCCACACACCCACGAAGAAGAATGTTCCAGACTCTCCTCGTCCTCGTACAAAAAAAACTCCAATAGGGACAGATAACAGCAAAAGATAAAGTAGCACCGGCACCAGGAATATATTTTTTTTTTCAGCAAACTTTTGTAAACGTCAACGTCATTATTATTGAACAATGGACATGGACACACGTTCGAAAAATAAAGTTTAATGCTGCTCAGCAGTGGCAAGACAAACACATACACACACACATGCAGTCTAACGAAAGTATTCATTCTTTTAATAATAAAAACACATTGTGTGAGAGAGGGAGATGTTATCTGAAGTACAACCAATGTTTGGGGTAATTGAAGCATTAAAAGTCTAAACTGTTTTGTGTTTTTTTGTTGATGTTGTCCTATTTTTTCCTTTCTTTTTTTAACGAATAGCTATAATACCTAATCTTTTAGAAGGCATCAATTTTTCATCAACCAAATCGGCTACTACACCACACACCGTGAATCAAGCAAGGAAAAAAAGAACGACAGTGATTCATAAAGCTTAATATCAACAGGGTACCGGATGTATTAGCATTGCATTGTTTGTTGTGTTTCTTGTGAAGATATTTTTTTTTTTAAATAGTAATTTAAGATGGGAAATGATAGGAAAAAAATACTAAGAGCCGGCTAAACTATTACTTTTTGGCAGTAAGTATCACAAATTAACTTTATATTTAACTATTTAAATAAATTTGTACATATTATATGTTATTAGTATTTTATCTTTATTTGGTACTTAATTGTTGATCAAAAATTTTAAAGTAGTAAAGTCGCCGCTTTCATCATTTTTTTTGAGAGATCAGTCAAGGGGTAAAAGAAAGGGAGAGAGATATTTTTAGTCTGTTTGTCTAGTTCCTCTTACTTCTCCCTTTTTAATTACCTGCGAAATGCAGAGTAGATGCAATATTTCAACAAAAAAATGTAATGCAAATAATTGAGCATGTGTATACCTATGGATTTTAGTTAATCATCAAGAAGATCATGTAGGAAATTTACAGAGCGAAGGTCAGCCTGTGTTTGCTTCTCAATCCGTCGAATATCTTCAATGGTCATCCCATGCCATTGGTCCAGTAGGCAAAACACTCGTCGGTGAAATAATGCGAATAATCTCTTTTCTGTTTTCTGGATTTTGCTTTCCACCATGGTTTGTAGACCAAACCACTAAATGTTAAAATATTTCAACAATTATTAGAAAGTTTAAAAGAGCTGATGAAATTAAAGAGATTTTAAAACAATGACAGCAGTGAGGCGTACCTTGAACTTTACCGTGACAAGTTTATAACAGGTCATCACGGGCTGAGTCTACAAATGAGTTTTTTTTAAACAATGCTTCAAATTGTACTTATGAATGATAAACAAGGTAATTAATTGTAATACATCTACTCACATTAGTCATCCAACCCGTCTTTAAAGGTCCCCTTCCGGTTTTCTCTGATTTAAAACTGCTGGGGTCAAATTCTGATTTGGAATCTGAACTGTTCCCAAAGTCAGTCGCAATGTCAATTAAAATGACCTCCCTTTGACTAAGCTTGTCTGGAGGAAGTTGGTGAACATTTTCTTGATCCCCTGGACCGGGAAGATGGAGGGATTCTATTCTTATTTCGAAATCGTCGCCCATAAACTCATTCTACAAAGTGAACCGAAAATGAGAAATAAATTTAAAGATGAATTCAAGTTTAAAATATACATTTAATAGGTTCATTGAATTTCTTTCTAAAGCGATTACCCTGATAACTGTTCTGCAATACGGATAAGCATTCCAAGCCTCTTCTACTCCCATCAAAGCGGATTGTGGTAACAACGTTCTTACTATTCCATTTACTTTTCTGTTTTTAAATTAATTTTGTAAGCTAGCTCATTAATTTAATTTAAAAAAACATTATCAACTCAAACGTGCTAAATTGTTTGCCAAAGTGGTGACTCTGATAGAAGTATTACTTTTTCCCAATGTACAGCTTTTTGGTGTACTGGCCTTCCGCATACTTTCCGGCGAAAAGAGGATTGCCCGAGAAAGGTTCGTTCACTAAAACTTCGACCCCATCCCCACCACCTGTCTCATCTTTGCTTAGATTAGCCACGGTATACAGTTGTCCGATTTTATACTCGTCAACAGTGAGCGGCATCACGACACGACTTCATAGAAATAAAAATTTGTTAACGTTTACATTCACCAGACATTACAGAATTTTCAGTCAGCTACTCAAAATTACCAATAATTAAAGTAGTTTACTTACAATTCCTTTATCAAGACCATTTTTATTGACTGCCTTGTTATACGCCACTGTTAAAGTCCCTCCTCGCCACTTCTAGACACCACCGCTCTTTAAGACACTGTCCACTGGGTTTGGTAAAAACAGCTTGTCAATTGAGAATGACGAAACTCATCTGGAACCTTGAGAATATTCCTAACCTATAATAATACTTGTCAACAATCGAATCCGAAAAATAAATATGAAATATTATTCGCCGTTCACAAATATTTTGATTATTCAAAGGACGGTGGCAAGGTATTGCTATCGCAATTACACAACAATAATGGAGGAGGAGTAGTAAGGAATGAACACAAAAATCTCCTCTACTTCACAGTCTTCAAATTATATGAGTGAATAGAACAAAGTTCTTATTTTAAAGATTTTAATAGTCCCATCATAGTATCATTATCATTTTTACCTAAATCTTCTTTTCTTCGTATGCAATGAAATAAATGTTTCTCCTTAAACTTAACATTTTCCTTCTTATCTCAAAACCCATTTGATCAATTCTTCTTATCTATTTCCATATTACATGCTATTATTGTGTCGTTCGTATCGCCATACTTAAATATGATGAGTTTGTAGCTGACGGCATCGCAGGTGAAAGTGATCGTTTTCCCCAAATTGCCACTGATACCGCGCACCATCGCTACTTGACTTTGAAGATCCATTTCACTACCACCCACCACCACCATCCCCGTCACCATCTCCTTTCGCTCGTCACTGATGTGATGTTATTACTTCCTGTTTTCTCAAAGGCTTTTACATACATATTATATGGCATATCACATATAGCATTTTATAACGTACCAAGACATTTCGTTTTCTTTTTTGCTTTTATCATCCCCTCAGTCTACAATGAGACAGCACAGTCTAAAAAATACCAAAATCGCTTTATCATTTAACAGGCTGTTATATTTATACTGCACAATCCAAATCTCTCCAAATGCCTGCTTTTTTTACTTGACTTTATAAGTTTAGAAAATCTGTAAAATGCTTTGTTTCGTTTTTTTTCGTTCTCAAAGTAGAAAAGACGCTGAGGAGAGATAGGATACGTATATACCTATATACAGTAGTAGGCTTAAAGAAAAGCTTACGCAACTGTTGTGTCAGCATCTATCTCTCAACTCAACTCAGTCAGACAAAAGTGTCCTTGACAGGGATTACCAAAAAAAAAAGTCGAAGCAGCACATACCGAGTTTCACAATAGCATCAGAGCAGAGTAGCACAGCAGCAGCAGCAGCAGCAACAGTATGATTTTGGTTGAACGTGAAGGAAGAATTGAGCTCAAAAGATAAAATATAAAAAATAAGAAAAAAAGGCGAAGAAAAGTTGTTGTAATATAATAATCTACACTACACAATAATATCCCATTAACAATGTGAGCAAGAAGATCCACTTTAGCACAACTACCTATTATAATAGTCCATCCTATGAAAAATCCTCTCTCTCTTGAAAAAAAGTCATTGATATAGATAAGTATACAAGGGAAGCTGAATATAAGGTGGATTTTCATCGTCATCTTCATCATCATCATCATCATCATCGGCCTCGCCAAAATGATACGATGTGCAATATAAGCTTTTTTTTTCTGAATCTTGTCTTTTTACTTCATCTTGGACATGGACACATTCATTCACGTGTTAAACTTGATGGTATTACAGGAGAAGGGGAAAAAAGTATCCTGCCTTCTAGCGAAAAAAAAATTGCCTGCTGTTGCTTCTTTTTTTCTTACTTTTTTTCCAACTTGTTTCAACGATACTTGTATATTTGTACGTATATGGCACAAAATGTTTCGTTGTCATTGTCATACTCCAGAAGCAGAGGCAGCAGCAGTAGCAGAAGGATGAACATTATTGGTACGACTTTTTCTCTTTTGCTCTTCGTCTAAAATCCTGCTGTCCTACATCTTTAGACACACAAGAAGAAGTGATATTATGGCTAGACTTGGTTTGGTGGTGGTATCATCCTGTGATGCTGTTGGCTGTCACAGTGCTATCAAGTTTTAGCTATACCCTTTTGAATTGCACGTTTTTCCTTGGCGTTGTTATATAATATGGTGGTGGTGGTGAATGGTGTCACTTGATGAGCCCTTTAAACTGGATTAGCTTACTACTTGGGCTGTCGTAACAGACACAAAAAGTGTCATTTTGCTAAAACTTTGTCGTGTGGACATGGAGGCGCGCAATCACTATATATAGGTATTATAATATATATATATTTTTACTATGTAACAGGCCTTTCTCTTGTTCTCTTTTTTGTAACAATAAAATACTTTATCTGAAGTGAAGTAATGTGTACTTTCTTTTCATTGCATTGCTTCTAAATGGCTGTTGTACATACTTGAATAAAATTGTTCATTGCTCTACTTTGTACACTGCCATACTTGGATAAGTGTATATTATTATGGTAGTAACAAGGACATTATTGCCTGGTGCATAATAGCCTACTACTTACTTGCAGTGAATTTGTACAAAATGTGGAAACTTTTGTATTCAAAACATTCATCTCTCGATTCTACAGTCTTTTAAGTTTAATGAGTGTTCTCTTTTTGGATGATGATGATGATGAGGATGATGATATCTCAGGCCTTGTTGAATATCTCAGACTTTTATTGTTAACAAGTAAGCTAACTAAATTGCGCTTTAAGAAAAGCAAAAAGTGCGATACACATTATTACACTTTTATGGTTGGGAAAAGCTGCAGAGTACAATACATATATATGCAGAGGCATTGGAAGGCAAATAAACCCGTGTATTATCGAAGCTCTCCTTCATTACTTTCCAGAGAGTTTTCTTTATACTTTCTCTCCTGCAAGTGCAAATGAATAAGTGCAATGGACACATTGTACATAAGTGAAACTTGCACATTAAAATAGTCGATCTTTTTTAAATGTTTCTTGAAGCAGGTTCTAGATGAGTTACAGATAAAATACCTCAACCGAAGTTTTTAGTTAAAAAAAAAGATTAGGAGTTACTTGCCTTCTCCTTATTCTTCCTACTTTTGTATCCAACAACGTGTAATGTAAAAACGGCCCATTACTTCATTACATATTATATACCTATACAAATTTACTGTTATATTTGTATATAAATGATACGGTTATTACCTCTTGTGTGGTATGTACCTACCTATATTACATTATATCATATATATTCTTCCCTCATACATTATTTCCCGTTATTACCATTACCACCCTACAAACTGCAATACAATCTGCAAGTTTTCTCGTTATCACAGCAGAAGCATTCTTAAAAAAGATGATACGGCGACTTATGGCGTCTCTCTTGTCCCTTTCCATATCCACCACAGCACGTACTGTATATCTGTTATGGTATCGTATGGTGGTGGTGGTGGTGGTGGTTGGTGGGATGCTATGCATAACCCATCCTATATCGCCCGAATACTTGATGAGCTCCGGGATTATTGGAGACGAAGACCTCTTTTTTTATCTTGTTCATTTCACATACACAGAGGAGCTATATAATCGGTACATTTATTGCCATTGCGTGTCTGTTAAAATTCATGCAGTTCACCATTCACTATCACCGCCACCACCACCACCACCAGTGTAAAATAATAGATTCTTCGTGATCGTGAGAGACTTTCACTCTTTTCCCTATCCCTCCTTTTATATTTATAGTAGAAGAGAAATATCATCATCATCAACAACATCATTGCCTGTAATCATCGCCATCTCTGTATCTATAACCGTTCCTGTAAAAATATACATATAAAATCGGCATAAAAGCAAGAACATATATAGGTGTACTTTGTAAGTAAGGAAGCATCTTATCTGTCGACATTTTCTCCAACATAGCATCCAACCAATGCAATGCAATATGCATTGAATAATAACTTTTCATGATACTTGATGCTGAGCCGATGATGTCGGTCTATAAAACAAGTTTTCTCTTTCTTTAGAGAATTACTTTAATACTTTCTGTTCAAATCACGTCATCAAATCCAGCTCGAGGTTTTTCAAACTGTTATTTTCCAGGATTTTATTTTTTTCTGGTGTATAGGTACATATTATTCGTAAAAAAAACCTTGTGATGGGATACAAAATGATCCGAGAAAAGTATTAGTAGTATTATATAGGTACCTTCGAAGTTTTACGTGCGTTACTTTTATAATGTCGAACACGGTGAAAAAAAGGAAAGGGTGCAGAGTGATGTAAATGGATATAGGTATATGAAGAATATTATTGTATGTCAATATGTGCCAGGATTATATTGGGTCCATTATTCAAATTTAATATTTGTTGTTATTGTTGTTTCGAATTTTATGCCATTTTGTTTGAATTGTAGACATTCACATTAGACACCGGGATTTAATGGGAGGAAGCTCCAAAAAACGTTGAGAAGGCGAAAGATGCAATTTGCGATTGCCATATATATATGGACATGTAGTAGTATGTATGTATTTTAAAGATGCCAACAAATGTTACACGATGCGCGTTAAAATAAAATATTATATGCATGTCCTGTGGAATTCCAATAAACTTTGAGTTGTATGCAATTATTATTGTAAGTATGTATGTAGGTATAATATGTATTGCATTGGGAAAACAATAAAGCTTCAAATCTGGTTTCGGAGTAATTTCGGAAAACTACATAACTGAGAACATGGACATTATTATTACAATTACGAAGTACCTTTCTAAAATAAACATTCAACAACCAACAACGGCAACAACGGACTTGTAGAAAAAAAGAGGAAAATATAACGTGGCATATGTAGAATCGTTTCGTACCAGCCACCAACCATCCTGGAAAAAAGCTTCAACAAGCAGGAAAAAACGGATGCAGATTGTATTTGTATTTATATAAACGTATGAAATAAGGACCGTTGAATAATTAACTACCCAAAGCGTTTATGGTTACGAGATAGTTAATGTGATTTTGATGTTTGTCTGTCCGTCTGTAAACATTAACTCAGGAGCGCGGTCGCTCGGTCGCAAATTTTTAATGTTGGGTTCAAACAAATGCTATTGAAATTCAGGTTGATCCTCTAATTATTATATTAATTAGCTTAATTTGAATATTTTCAGACCTTTCTATACACCCTTCTATAGTCAAAATTCCCCCAAAATTTCATAAACTGATGTAATTTGACACGCTGATGGCGAATATGACATATATTAAAGTAGATGCTTTGCTCTTATATATATCTCGTCATACGCATGCAGAAAATAAATACCAGACCCAAAAACAGCTGGCTTTTTTTACTGGTTGTTGGGTCTGGTAACTATCTTCTGCTTGACATTGACGAGCAATATATTAGAGCAAAGCATTTACTTTATAAGCGAATATGATAGAATATGTTAGCTTTTGTTAATTAGTCCGCTAATTAGCTAAAAAATCGACATATTGGAATAAATATTTGTATTGCATAAATGAATGTAATTTGACACGCTGATTAAGAATATGATGTGATTTTTGTGAATTACTTTCCTAAATAGCTTAATTTGCATAAAATATTTATATTTCCTGAATGTGAAGTGAACCAAAGAATGAATAAACCGTTTTAACGGGGTAAAAAAGTAGCAAAGCGACTCTTAAACTGTTAAGTCAAATCTCCAAATGTATGTTAATCGATTTTGGCTGAGGGAATAATTAGTAAAAATAATTATCATATTCGTACTCAGCGTGTTCAATTACCCTTGAACACTAA
>JAHZNC010001096.1:0-24480 GCA_027744095.1 Zhuqinia jingwanae
ATTAAAGAAATGTAGTTAATCAAAATAATGTGTGTGTAAGTCCTCGTTATCCTCTTTTTACAATACATGCAGACAGATGAATACAATGTTCTAGAAAGACAACCTTTTCCCTGTATTTTGTTTCAAACTCTGCGCTTGTTTTTATCCTCAAAGTACTTTTTCATCAAGACTATTAAGATTTAAGGAATAGTTTATATTATTAATATGTTCTTTTTGTAATTACACAGTAGTAAACATTACATTACAATTTTACCCTTTTAACCTTTACGATAAAATGGTATCCTATCAAAAATAAACTCCAATGAATTGTATGTATCCGTACATACTAATTAAAAAGAAGGAAATTAGAATCGACCGCTTTTAAATTATTAACACGCAACAAAAGAAGCCTGATAAGCTAAACGATATTTAAATTTCACAAATAGTTTTTTAACTGGGCCAAACAAAATGTAGTAGTGCGACGTGACGTGTTACGTTTATATGATACGGTCATTTTTTTTATAGATTTGAATGTTTAAAATTTTATAGCAAAGAAGAAAGAAGTATAAGAAGCAAAACAAGCTGGAAAATGTCTCAAATGAAATATACTACGCTATGTACTCTATGTTCACTGCACCATGTCATATATATGCGTATAAAGATGATTTTTTTCCCGCATATGTGTAAATTCTGCAACGAAGCGATAAATTGTGGTGTCATCTTCATGTCCATCATCACAAATATAAACGCATGCTTTTACTCAACCATGCAAATACTCTCTTTTCTTTCGATAGTTGATTGTCCATCTCATATACACCATTTGACTGGCTAAAACTATTCAGTAATATTAAACATTTTAGTTAGCATGTATACAGGAGCGTACCTATGGTTACATTTGTGACATGTGTCATAAAAGTCATAATATGTTGACCTATGTGTGTATATAGGTATGGAAAAAATGTTACCTGTCCTAACCTACAATTTATTCACTGCAGACTTTTTTTTAACCAACCAACGTTTCTTCTCAAAAATAACTTTTGTACATTTTACTAAAATACTAGAAAAACAATCACTATATCACCACTCTGTTGCTGATTTTTTTTACCCCCGCACATATCGTGCTACATAGTCATCCGTTTATAAACTCAACTGACCTTAATTGAATCGCTCCCATTTCCTTTTTTCGCCATTTAGAATGGGTGGTGTTAGTGGTAGTTTTTTTTGTTATATGTAGATATGTATGTGTGGGTAAGTATTTTTGCTGCTATTGTTCTGTATGTAAATGATGAAATTACTACTACTTCCACCTTTTCTTCTGGACCAGGATCCAGCAAGTAGGAAAAAATATGCATGCATAACATATATACATAGGCGCCTATGCGACCTGAGCATAAATACATACAAGTGAACATGTAAAACGAAGGGTTATTATTACATTACGTTTTTTTTCTTTTTATTTTGCACGCTGCTGCTCTGATTTACCTTGAGACTCATTTCGCGTGAAACCTGGCAAACATGCAGGTAGTTTTTTTGTGAGGGTGTTGCTGTTGCTGGTCTAGCGTGGCCTAGTGCGAGCAGTCGAGTCCTGAATTAGTAGACCGAGAAGTTTGTAGAAGCAAAAAATATATATTAAAAAAGTACATTCATGTACATATTTCTATAATAGTACCTATAAATACATATATCTGTATGTATGTATGGAACAAGGAACCATTAATGGCAGCTTTAATGGCCCTCTTCGTGAGTTTCTTGTATTCAAATAAGAAATTTTCAGGTGAATGGATGAAATAAAAGCTAAAGGAACATACATACATGTGAACGCGTGTACATGCTTATAGTAAAAATCAACTTTTGTTTTTGTTGGAAAGGATTTTGTGTGTGTGTGGAGATATAAAAGGAATCTGCCAAGTTAAAACAATAGCCTTCAACCCAACCGTACTACTACAATAATGTTTTTAAAACCCGACCCGATTTGGGCGGCAGCCCACATTCAAATGTGCTCAAAATGTTATGTTATTTGAAAAGGTGCTAGAGTGAAAGCAGACATAAAGAATCAAACGAGGCCCTGTGTCCAACTGTATAGCAGTTATACCTACCATATAGTATATCCATACATTGAACATATTGTTCTAGCTAGTTTTGGTTTTGGTGAGAAAAGAATGGTTGGATTTGATTTTTGCGACGTTTTGAGCTAATTCTGATGACAATGACGGCGGCGGTGGTGATGATGTTGATCCAAAAATGTTTTCATAATATACCTATCCACACACATACATGACGGTAGATGTGTATATATAATGTTCATGGCATGAATCTGTTGTTTTTGTCGGATCCTATTCCGTTGTACGTGTTTAATGTTTATATTTCGTTGGATAGCCTCCAAATTGGATGGTTTTTCCGATGAAATGAGAATAAAAGAGGAACAAAGGAAAACGCATGCATGCATCGGTTTTATGCTACGTATATTATAGAGAGCGTGTACATGAAAGGTAAGTGTGCAAACTTCAAAGGTGATTACCTACAACATTTATATAGTTGGTTCATGATCCACTGATTAGAGAGTGAGAGAGCTTGATCAATGAATGAGATGAGTAGATATATGATGAAAATTCGGATATTATTGTATTATTGTTGCTAACTTTCACCATAAAGATTTCACCGTACCGCATACGCATCTTTTCGATATAAACAGAGTTATTTATACAACATATGTATCTTGGTGCTTATGTGCTTATATGTATAACATGATACAATTGGTCCTGTCATACTGTAGACAGTATGTCAGGATATATGTAGACAGTGTGTGTACTGTGTCCTTCTATACAATTATATCAGGGGATGTCACAAAAATGTTGAATAATGTCAAATTATTTTTTGTGGATATTATTCAACACTGTTATATATGTACAGTGTTAAACAATGAAGCCTGTAATACTTTTTCCCAGCCCATATTAAAGCTGCATCACGTTAGATCTGAGTCCACTTTTGTGCAGCAGTGGTAATAGAGAAATTCGGTAATAGTTATGCGCAAGGGGTAACTATGTATTCTCAAATGAAAGGTAATCAAATAATATG
Organism: Zhuqinia jingwanae; assembly: GCA_027744095.1. Taxonomy (NCBI): domain Eukaryota; kingdom Metazoa; phylum Arthropoda; class Collembola; order Entomobryomorpha; family Paronellidae; genus Zhuqinia; species Zhuqinia jingwanae. The sequence continues at coordinate 3,055 of JAHZNC010001096.1, forward strand.
CATTAAATTTTTTTGTCTCCATTCGTCATTCCCAAGACTTCCGACCAACATGGACTCTATTATAATATAAACTAGAACGTCATAAATAAGTAGCCGAACGAATTTTCGACACCTCAGAAACCACATTCGAACTTTAATAGTGGGAATGGTTCCCTGGGCGAATGAGAGGGCGTATTTGAGTACCTGCATAGTGATTTCAGATGCTTTGGTAACTAGATTCAAATGCTGAAAAGATACATAATTTCGAAATTACTTTTAGTTTTTGAGATAATCACGTGACATAGCGATACGGACGGAGGGACAGACAGATCATTCGCATAAACTATCGTTCCAAGCCCTTCGGGCTCGTTCTGCTACTTAATAATATTGAAAATTCGGATATATATTATTATGTTACGAAGAACAGAAAAATGGTAACACACACGCTTCAATCCAAGCAAGTACTAAAATTCTAGATATTTTACGTAGGTATTTTATGTAGGTTTTATTCTATTTTCCAGTAAAATGTTTATATGTATGTATTCATTCATGCATGGAATAATGACAAAAGTAGAGGAAAAAACCTGTAAATATGTAGATTTATGCAGTCAAATGATGGCAGTATTGAAGAAAATGTTGAATCTTGTTACGATTTTGATTGAACACAACAAAAAAGAATAAAAAAGTATAAACCCAGAGATTTCGTCTTACCACTTTTGAAATTCTTGAAAGAAGAAAAAAGAATGGAAAAAGAAGACAACGTTGTTGAATATTATATTGCATTCGTTGTTCGCGTAACATCAAATTGACGTAAGTCAATGCGTGTGTTGGTTTACTGAGCTTACGTACATACGTACACGCAGCAACTTTCTTTAGTCATGTTCATGTACACACGTACATAGATATGTGTACAACAGCAAAAAAAACATGCTTACATGTATCTTTTTGTATTTATACCGGGTGGGCCTAGTCGTCTACTGATTATATTAAGTTACACGGTTCCCATTTTTATGCAGCAAGATGGCGAATTTATGCTGAAAAAGTGAAGCCATATGAGTTCCGTCCTTCGCTATTCAACCTACCCGGGACCCAACGCAACGGAACTACCGATCACATATAGTTATGCGCAGTATTGTGCATTATTATTATTATTATGGTATTGAATGATATATAAAAGCTACCTCTCTCTGTATATATGCATAGCGATGACGGCAAAGTGAAAGCGGAAGAAACAATGACATGCTAATGCATAGTTTGTAAAATACATGAACCTTTATTTTTCTTTGCCTTTACATAACATTATCATGGTTGAACGAATGACAAAAAAGTGTAAGGAAAGTATAGAACATATGTATGTAAATGATGTATGCCTCCATTCACGGAAGTAACAAAAATGGAACATGGATGGATAAATGGAAAGATGTAAAATAAGCAACGTGAAACCAAAATAATAATAATAATAATAATAATAGTTGCTTGAACTTACGTCAGCGAGGGACCAATGTTTATCCCTGGTCCCTGTGGGAAGCTAAGTAAAGTGAAATTTTTCAGATAATAAGGTATAAAATGTATGCTTCAGAGGAGTCATTCAGTAAACTAAAATGCTACAGAAAATTGGTATCAAAATGATATGATTTGATATACATACTGGTACACATTTCTATACACTCAATTTTACCGCATGTAGTAATAAGCCTAATCATTTCTTGTTCACAAGGAACATTATAAATCTACCGCCATCACAACCGCTACTACTACTACCAGTGCCAGTAAAAGCAGCTAAAATAAAACAACATAGATACATACATGCATACATAGGTAACCACATAAAGAAAGCTTTCGAAGCTGTGCAAGCAAACTTCCTTGCTATTCAAACCAAGTTATAGTATATTTCACTTTTTTGGGTAAGAAAGGAGAAAAGGTTGCTATTTTTCTATTCAATCCGTTTCTGTTTCCTTCCTAGAGACATGTCATTCATTATACTCCATTATCATTTTCATTGTTGTATCAGTCATACCACCATATATATAAAGAGAAAGAATAATATGGCGTAAAAGCACAAATTAGATTTTTTTTTCGGTTCCGCTTCGTTCTCTTTTGCGGTAGCACGAGTGTTTGTGTGTGCGCTGCTGTAAGGTGTCGAGTGTCGACCTTCTGCTACTCAGAAAGATTATCATGGGAGCATCATCATCATTTTTTTATATTGCCATGTTATAGACTGAGACAGGCACGTAGTAAGCTGGAAGCTTTATATTGCACACATGCATGACCCGATCTTTGTAAGATAGGTAATATGATTCTAGTCAGAGAAAATGTCGTAATTTATTTTCTCCTCTGCCTGGTATTTATTTACTCCAAAGCGGATACTTTGTGTGTGTATGTGTGTGTATGTGTGTGTGTGGTTAGATGACATTATCAACATAAGAATGACACAGTCAGCATGTCTCTATTTATTTATTTATTTACTTTGCCCCTATTCTCTGTGGCTATACACATCATGACTATCCGAGTTTTCTCACGAGTGTGTGGCAGCATAAGGGAGAAAGAAGCAGAAAAACTTGAAAAGGAGACAATGTACACAAAAAAGGAATGGAACTCTTGACTTTATCAGATTGAATGGGATTCAGTGATTACCACCACAATAGTACACTTTTCCCCTTTCATTATTTCCGTATTACATTCTAGTTGTGTAGCAGTTTATCTGTCTTTATCCTACCCATTCTACTAGAAAGAGAGTACATATGTCTTTTTTTTTAAATAAAAAAATATGTTGCTGCTACATACAAAGAGAACGCATTGCTATCCCATACCATCACTATATGCTTCTTACTCTCATTCCGACAAGCTTCGGATCAAACGGTGTGGGATTAATCAAGCATGAAATCTAATCGACAGCTCTTGAGCTATTCTTCTTGCATGCCTGGGATATAAACTAATAATTACACCCCACGTCATCCTATAGCTACATACTTTTAGTTCATTGTGTATATGTATGTATACATACATACATGCCAGTAAACCGAGAGCTTTTTTTTACAATACCATCGGGGAAACCGGAATAAAACCAGGAAAACTAAAGGGAATAAATAGGAAATATGTAGGAACGATTGGGTTGCTCTGTGTATCTGCTGCTGGTGGCATAGTAGTCACAATTAGCGTGCAGTTTGTGTGCCTCTGTTTTTATGGAATCTTCCGCGGCAATCAACGGGAGCAATATTGATTTTCATCTATAGTTGCTTAAGTGTTTACATATGTACCATGCTTTTAGCACAAACATATATATATAACGCACACACAAGACTCAGACTCCACAAATTAGCGTCAGCCCAAGCTAAAATGACCAATCAGTTTTTTATATATACTTTTCCCTTCTTCCATGAAAGTGAGTTTGTGTATAGGTGCATAATATGTTATATCGGATGATGATGGTTGCAAAAGCACAGACAATCAGAATGCGCAGTACAGTGTATCCTATGCCATATCTCTAAATACTCTTACCGTCACATTGAAGGACCATATGAGATTGAGAGCATGGCATCGAACGTGTGTATATATATTTAGGTAGGCATATACATATTGTACATCCAAATGAATCACAATAGGAGAAAGTAACTTTTTCTTCTTCTTTTTATCAGAAATGGTAATGCGGATCATGCACTTTAGCAAAATCAGGAAGAAGAGGAAGGGAAAGGATAAGTTGCTAAAAATAGCACAAACGCACACAAAAACAAACCAAGTGTACATAATGGAATGTGCACATACATACGTAGATACATATTTTGTATATATGTATGTGCATATTACATATTTCTCCTGTTATCTTGGCACGTATTAAGAAAGCATGACTACATAAATTAGAAATGTCTACATACTACATACATGAAACTATATATTCATGCATTCAACTATTGAAAGTATGTAATTTCTTCCCCGTAATTTTCCCTTTTTAGTTCTCACCCATATAGTCTTTCATTTTCCCCGGTTGTTGTGATGAACACACATCCACCACCTTCACACAAACCGCACTGTTGTAGTTTTAATAAGGCAAAGTAGTAGGGAACAGCCGATGCGGAATTTATTTTTTAGAAACACATCAAATCTAGTGGTGTACATATAAACAGACGTGTGTGTAGTCTAACAACAAGCCACTTAAGTAGGATGGTTGCTGGAAAAACAAGAAAGGAAAACGGAGAAGAGGATAAATAAATAAGTGGCAAACCAATGACTTTGTGCTTAATGATTTTATTATCTCCATATTTGATGCGCCATTATGATCTGCGTAGTTGACTATGGTGGTGGTGGTGGTGTGAGCAATACATACAATAGTGATTTTCCCCTTCTGAGTTAATGGACACGTTACGCAATCGGTACAATGGTACACAATACACAATACAATGTTAAAGTATACCTACATACAAGGTCAATTACATGAAGTTTTGCAAGCAAGTTCTTGTACTAATACCTCCTTACTACCTAAACATAGTCGACTTACATAGTACGCAATCTTCAATGTGAGCTGGCAGAAGTGGTGAACAAACTCACTTGGTTGATAAAAGTCACTCTCGTCGTCGGCTTACTCTTCCCACTAGTCACATTATATTCATATTACCATGTTACTCATCTGAAATTCATACGTGCGATGGTAGGCACACAATTTTTGTTATCAACGTCATTATAGAGCACTTGAGCAGTGTCTTGGTCAAAAGGAAGAAGCAAGCACGGTAAAAGGATTTTTGTGTGCTAATATCCCGTGCTCTCGTCCCTAAATGTTTTGCGACCATACAGAATGTTAAACAGGGCGTAACGCTTATTACCTTGCTTCGTACATAATATTTAAGTAAATTGAACACTGACACTAACGATGGAAACATGTAAAAAGCTTCTTGATTGTCAAAATATGGATGCATAATATTTACTCCAGTTTTCCCCATCACCACCACCACCACCACCACTCAACTTTAACTCTCACGCTTTTTCATGCTTTAGCCCCACTATACCAGTAATAATGCTAATGGTGGGGGTGGAAAAGGAAAACGTCAACTTTCTTCCGGTCTGATTTTTTTTTGAAAAATCATTATTTTTGTTGTTACCTACAAAAAAAAGTAAGTAGGTTAAGGCTAAATTTAGCATTGAGTACAAAAAGTGGGCGAAGCCTATATATGTTTCTCAAAAACATATATAACATCATGAATCATGTCATCGTATCACGCGTCGAGTTAACTTTTGTGTGGCACTGTGGCAAATGGGCATGTATCCGCATAAAGGTGTGTATTCCTGAAATTATGTTTTTTTTAACAGAAGGAAAAAAATGACCATGTAAAAAGGGTATACATCCTATACCTACACATTAGGTATATACAAAATATGTAATAAAATACCTAAATATAGCAAAAATGTAATAAAGTGCGGGTAGGTAGTATTATAGTTTGCTTGCTGAAAAAGGATCATAATATTTTACGATCTTTCACGTCATGCATATATGGCATCATGATAATATAGCAGCTTTCATCACGTAGCAATTTAGATTTTTTTTAGCATTGACTTTGTTCGCAAAAAAGAAAATACATGCATATTCCACACATAAATATGAACAGGCATATTATTATGACATTCTGTCTTTAGCTGTTGTGCTCACACCCGCTGTGCATGAGAAGGTCGAACCAGTATTGATGTAACAACTAAAACACGATGCGACTACTACAAGAAAAGTGATACGTAAATCTTTGGTGCATTCATTCATGCCATTATTGCACGAGGCTATAAAACTAGCATGCGATTTCCTTTTCATACATTTCTTCGCTTATATGACAATATCAGCTGAAATCTTGTTGTTGAAGCAAAATTATTGTTATTGTCCTTCTTCTGTCATTTTCCAGGAATATATATGCCTGTATTTTGATGAACATTACGGAATTAACTTTTATCCAATGTTTAATGTGTTGGATTGGAAGAGAAACAGGATTAAATGTCACACGACGATGCTTACAACAAGAGATTAAAAGTAAAGAGTATACGACGACAGCGTTGAATTTCCTAACTCAACAGAGTATAAAAGGTTACATGGTACAAGCAAACATATATATTATTCATGAATTCGTACATTCGTAAGGAAAGGGCTAATGAAAACTAAAAGAATAAGTGGCTAAATATTTTTTTGTGATAATACATACAAATGCAGGAACATTCATACCTACATACATACACATAATATTATGATACAAGTGCATATATTGTTCGTCAGCAGTATTCTCTCTCTCTCTCTCTCCATATTTCCGCAAAGTATGAGTTTTATGAAAGCGCTAATAGAATAAAACACAAAAGACGACTCTTCTATACAACAAGAACATGAAACTAAAGTTGCTTTCACTTTCTCAGTTCTGTGTAAAAAGCAGTGAAAAATTTCCTCTGCATATTTTTTCCGTTTTCTCCTTCTAAAAAAATGAAAATGTGAGGGCTGTTTTATTCCTATATCCTTGTACATGGCATGTGTATATAGCAGTAATAGAAGTAGTAGTTTTGTAGGGTGGTGTGTGTGTGTGTGTGTGTGTGTGTGTATGTCTTATATGTTTGTAAAGAAAGAGAAGAGGAAAGAGAACAAGTTTTGGTCAAGTCAAGTGTAACATCAACAAAAACTTTTCTCTTTTTTTTCTTCTTCAATCACCATCTTAGACAGACTTACAGAGAAAGTGGGAGAAGGAGTAGAGTATTTTTGGAAAAAAATAGTAAGGGTCTCTCCTCTTATGCTCTTTGTTGTTGAATTAGAGGCAATCTCCTTCTACTTGAGAATTCATAGAAGTTACTTCCTTTTGTATGGATGTATACATATTTAATAAAAACAGGATATTACACGCATTCCCTTGTGATATACAGATTTTGCCGCCGCCGCCGCCGAGCTGCTGACTACTATTATAATAGTGATACATCGGTACATACATGAAGTGCAAGCATCACATATGTATTTGGTACGTAAATGTGTAGGCACACACATGTCTGCTTTTACTACTACTGCCGATTATTTCCTTCTTTTCACATTTTGCCTTTCAAGATAAAAAAAGAGGCAAAAAGCATGAACGCAACAGAGGTCAAGCTGTCCATAGTACACGCATTGTAAATGTATAGGTAGATATATGCTTGTATCTATATAATCGAAAAATGTATACATGACAAACCTATTGGCATTTAGGTATGTCGGTAAAATATAAAAAGGGCTACAGTTTACGATGTACAGTGTACAAAGTGCAACAGAACAAGTATTATTTTTGGGTTCCAGAACTTTTTATGTTGGAATTCTCAAATATCTGACTATACTGAAGTCGAAAAGATATGGAATTTCTAATGCGTTCACACATGTCACATCCTTTCTTGTATGCACACTATACCAACAGTACAGAGTACGGACAATGCTAATAAACTGGACTTTAGAATTGATGTACCTACATATATACGTTAGTCATTCAAGTCACATTGTATTTTGATAAGTTGTTTGAAAAGCATACACAGTTGGCCCTTTTACTACACTACATTCGCAAACACACTTTCATTTTGTTCAATTCCCATTTTGTTGGAAGGAAATTCTTTTTTTGGAACACTATGCTACTATGCATAGTTTTACGTCTACTATATTATGCACATACATAAAATATACTAGGCATACATGTAAAGATTATAGTAGACGGATTATTTGCTTTAAAAGTCTCTGTAATAGGCTATTTTAGTCTACGTCTGGGGGTACTTTTAACTTTCTCTTTCTTCTTCGCGCACCCTTTATCTCATACACTATAGTTCCAGCTACTTTACTTACATTTCGTGCAGAAAGAGGAAGGAAAGAATAGGGAGCAAAATTCCTTGCTCTGCTCTTTCTTCAGCGAAGCAGAAAGATTTTCATTCATACATATAAATATTAACAGTAGTAGTGGTAGCATCACCAAACTTAAAGTACCTTTCACTATTTGGACGATCTAAATTGTTCAAATAAAGCCTTTCATTTCTCTCTCTCTCTCTCTCTCTCTCTCTGTATTCCCTTTCGGTTCTATAGGTTTTTTTCATATTGCAATATTATGGTTTTTTGAAAAAAAGAGAAGGAAGCAAGAAGTGGTCCATTAGAGAGGCTGGCATATACATAAATACATACTTCTTGTGTGGAAAAGCATCAGCGGTGGGGACAGAAGTACCATCATAACTGGCCAAAAGATATCTTGTCAAGCTGTTTCCAAGCACTATTGCTGCCTCGTAAAAGGCTCATTCACTTGTGAAATCTCTCTGCAATAGTTTGTCTGAGGCCAAGAAGAAGATTGTTCGAGTGGCCAAAACGGTCATATATAAAAAATGTATAAGTATTATACACACACAAAGTAGGCATATTATTAATATTATATAATATAAATGTACATATATTTTTATTTACCTTGTATGCGTATATATGTATGTGTATGTTGGCTACTGGCTTTGTTTTTTTTGCATGTTTTCTACAATTTTGCAATATTTGCGCTAACAGTTATTATGGGAATTCCGTTCGAATGCCAAATTACATTGCGACAACTAAAATATTATGCATTTTTTGGACTTCATTATGTCAAATGTGTTGATTCTCGGGATGTTTAAATTATTTTACGACTACTGCTGCGATTTAGGGATTTGAATATGTATGTTTATGACGAAAGATGAGATACTTAAAGGGAATGTTACACTAGGCATTTATTTTTTATACTTTATACTTTATATTTTTTCTTGTAAAAAGTGTTTAGTAATGCGAGGAAACTGAGTGAATATTATATATATGTTATGTGTTGTGTGTCTGTGTTTGTGAGAAAGTTAATGTGTTGTGTGTTGTTCTCTTTGAAATTTTAATATAACTTTTAGGCGTGTTTTTCAATACAGAAACTCCATTATGGCTCTTACTACACATCGCGCCGATCAAAAACGAGCGCGATGTGGTCGTGCTCTTCCTTCTTACCTTTCGCGACATTACTGCCCTCAAGCAACCCATCGAGGCCGAGGACTCGAAGGGGACGAGTACGCTTTACAGTACGGCCTGTTGACTTAATTAAAATCATAAAATGATTGTGTCACTCCATCAAGATTACAATGATTGAAATTATATGAACATTCATATCTGTTTATTAATACGTTTTTGATATAGGTCTCAGCAAATTCGCAAAACTCGCTCGTTCCGTTACCCGCAGTCGTTCAGTCCTTGCCTCACAATTTTCGTCGCATATCCCTGTAGTAAAGGAGACTTCCAAACAGTCCAATCTTGCTCATGTATGTTTACCACAATCATTTTATTTTCTCGTCTATAATAGTTAGTGCATACAAAAAAAAGACGTGCATGCACAATAATAATAACTATTATTGATCTGTTAATTTGTCAATTTGAATCCAATCATTGAAATTGTAATGACTTAAAAAAATGTATTTTCTTTTCTTAATTATTTCTCTCTCGTTTCATGCCTGGGGAAAATGACAGCAGATGATGAGCCTGAATGCCGATGTCTTGCCGCAGTATCGTCAAGAAGCACCAAAGACGCCTCCTCATATACTTCTCCATTATTGTGCCTTCAAGGCGATATGGGATTGGGTAATTCTCTGCCTGACTTTCTACACAGCTATAATGGTAGGTTATTGTTACATAGTTTAGCTGCTGTATGAAATCGTCGTACTTATTCGAAATTGGTTGTTCCGGTTGATTCAAATACAAATCAGCACCAACATTTGTTAATGAGTGAAAAATAATTTAGGTTGTGTCTTGTTCATTATTTTCTAGGTGCCCTACAACGTTGCCTTTAAGAACAAGACATCAGAGGATGTGAGTCTCCTCGTCGTCGACTCCATTGTGGATGTCATCTTTTTCATTGATATAGTTCTCAATTTTCATACTACTTTTGTGGGACCTGGTGGTGAGGTTGTTTCCGAACCCAAAGTTATCCGCATGAATTATTTTAAGTCTTGGTTCCTCATTGATCTCCTCTCTTGCCTTCCTTACGACGTGTTCAACGCATTCGACCATGATGAAGACGTGAGTTCTTTTTTATTCTTACTTTCAGCTTACAAAAGAGCGCTTTTCGCCTTGTACTTTGCCTCACGCTGCTGCTTCTTCTTCTTCTCTTCCTCGCTTTATTTTTAGGTACTTTGACATGCCTGTCTTCTTATATTCGCAAATTATAATATCTTGTTTGCCTTTCGGTCTTTTCTCATACTTTCTTTTAACATAGTTCACAAAAGTGAGAGCATATACATTTATAAGTCGTTGCTTGCCCTAATTATTCATGGCGTGTTTGACACGTCTGCACCCCTCCACCATTCACTGCCACATAACATATTTACTTCAAAATATTTACTCTTCTATCCGGGAAAAGGGATCATATATTTCATGGCATAGTACAAATTAAGTGGTATAGTATACAGCCCTTTGTATATGTGTATAGTATTGTTGCATAATTTATTCTTCGTATCAAACTAATGACTTAAATACACTCAAACTATTAAGATTTTATTATATTATGTCACTATGTCAGTGTGTGCGGACTTTTCATTTTTTTATCCTATAAACTCAAAAGGTCCTTTTCCAAATGTCAAATTTCTTTTGAAAGCCCTTTATTCTTAGAATGCAGTCCCTTTTATATTTTTGCGCATAATAATAACATGCTTGAAATGGAAAATGGATGCCAACTTCTCCATTTTATAGTATATATACATTATTAGGCACATATATGCTAATTTGTTTTGAAACTTTATGACAAAATCAGATTAATCCATTTGAACTTATATAATAAAACCCTATTAAAATTATACGCATAAAATAATATAAATTGTAATTTTAAAACTAAAAATTATCCAATCGTTTCCAAAAAGTGAAAACAATGATGACGGTTATTGCTCCAAAAGTTTATATTATTATAGTAATTTTATTCATACATTTATTATACATGCATATTAATGTTCTGTGTTCTGCAACTTGTGGTGCAAAGTTGGTTCTCTATTCCCGCCGACTAATACTATTATTATTGCCTATACGTATATGTATAAAGTCTCCATAGCACTGTTTCAATGAAGTAAGAGTAATATTATTATGGTTGTGCATATAAATTATACATATTAGGTATGTATGTATGGAGACTTGCATATCAGCATTGTCAACATCAACACATAATATACTACCATTTTCCTGCAACTTTTTCAAAAGATTTTTTTTTCTTCCGAAATCCAATTGGCCTGATTCTTTCCTTTTTTTGGTCTCTCACCACACACCGTCATCATCTTCCGTTTCCGTTCTATAAAAATAAAGTACGTGATATTTCACTATACATAACTATAGGAGTAAAAAAGTATACTTTTAGACTGTATGTATATACCGTAGTGGCTCATTCGTTTGAACCCCTTTTTACTCACTTTCTCCCTTTTCACTTCCTCAGACACACACTAGCACACCAAAAAATATTCTCTGTTCTTTTTTGTCTCTCTCTCTTTTCTCACCAGCTGCCCCGAGAGTCTTCTCTCCATTAACCTAACTTAACACATTAAAACATTGAAAGAATAAAATTGGGTGAAAGGGAAGTAGCTTTGCTAACAAGAGCTTGTAAGTTATTAAGACTCCATCCGGAGCCTCTGCTTTTTCTCCTCCTCTATGTGTACACACAAATACATACATAACTACTTAGGTAGGCATATGTGTTATATTCCTAAAAGTTTATATAGGTTTCCATTTTACTTTTCACAAAAAAAAGTTTATATGTATATATAGCAGTACCACAACTGATGCTGGTCCTGGTCCTTAGTCCTTTGTATATGTACATTGTTCTCTATTTCTACTACTGTTTGTGCATAAGCCATTTTTATACGAATTAAGGGGCATTTTATAAGGCAACCGGAGCATGTGGATGGGACCCTCTTAATGTCTTTACTGTACTGCTTCAAACATTATAAAAGTCCAGTGGAGCAGTAGCAGTAGTATATAGTTTTGGAGCGCAGTGGAAGAAAAGTAAAACTAGATGAAATCACTCAGTTTTTTTATGACTGGAGACTCTTTTGAGAAATTCTATCCATAAGTAAGCTAGAATGAAAAGTTGTGTTTGGGAGGGAAGATAAAAATACCATCTTTTTCTTCTTTATTCTCCTTCTTCCTTTTCTTTTTCTTCTTCTTCTCTCTCTCCTCTTCCTTCTTTTCTATTATGCTTTTACGTACTTCTCTTACTTCCTTTTCTTTGGCAAAGGACTTTTGGATAAATTGGAGTTTACGACCTATTCTTTCTTCTTCTTTTTCAACATTCAACTTAATAACATCCCTATGTGTGTTCTATATCCGTAAACATATGAATGTACTGTATAGTATGTGTATACGTACAGTGTAGTTATTGGTACATATCTTTTACTTCTTTCTTTGTTTATTGCCATTCTATACTTTTCTCACACTTTCATTGCCTCTCTCACCCTCCTCCTCCTCGGCGGTTTTCCCTTTTATGTTGTACGTAATATTGTTTTTAATCTTCTCTGTGTGCTCCATTCAGCATGTTTTTTTACTCGTTAAAGCAATACAATATATGACACGTATACAAGTTCAGGTATGACATTGGCTTCCAGTCATCACCATGATCACCAGTGAAAGCGATCATTGTCATTAATTTACTTCCTAAGTATAGTAGATCCTTTAATTTTTCCTATATCTTTTCAAGTTCAGCCTGACAAGAAGGAGGAATAAAGAAAGTAATCGGTTGATTGGGGAAGATGATACGACATAGGGATCATTTTATTTCTCCGATGCACAACACAATATACTTTAGTTGTGGTGTGTAGTAGGCAATATTGGTACTTGTCTCATACTGAAAGTTGTTTAGCTCAAGATAAAATGACAATCGAGAATTATTTAGCCACATTGCTGGCGTGTAACCCAATATCTTTAAGGAGAATGAACCGTTTGTGGCAATAATGCGCAGTAAGAAGGTAGGGATAATTTATAATATGTTGTCTATTATATTCGTTGAAATGCTTTTTTCACTAGATATACAATGTACATTCAAATAAATTTGGACAAAAAAACTGTTATATATTCTAGTCATTTTTATGGATATTATATAACGCAACGTATGAAATAAAAGGGGTTTACACTTATACGCAGTCTGACTTCATTTCGTTCGTTTTACGTAGGTATTTCCAAAATTGAAACGAACAACGAAATAAAATTACTATCATGTACAACGACACAATGAGCTTTGGTCCCATGATCAAAATAAGGGGAAAAACGTACATTATGTGACCAGTTAAACAATAAATTTTATTAAACCGTTATAAGTATAGTTGTTGGCGCATTTTATCTAATACATACATAATATGGATTACTGGTAAAATTGCAGTAAGGAACTTTGGGAAAAATACTACCAAAATGACTCAAGAAGTGTGAAGATATGTATCAAAGAAATTTACGCATTACATATATAGGCGATAATGTACCGAATTGGGATTACGCACAACACGACTGACGACATTGTTTACGCACATATTGTATGTAACTCAACAGCTTGAAGTATAAATGGTTAAATGAAAGCCGCAGTAAAAAAGTGCTTTCGACGTACATTGTGCTCTTCCTTCCATGTGCGTCATCATACATTGGATCTTGCTCGTAAAAATGTAGATTTGTACATACATATAGGTAGGTACATACAAAGTAGGTACCTACATTACATCGCTTAAGCCAAGAACGGCAGTGTCTGTCATTGATTATATTAGCCTCTGTCTTGCACAAACTCTTTTTTTTTTGCAAAGGAACTTGTCATCAAATTCTATCATAAATGAAAATAACACTTGAATGATCACCAACCCAAAACTCAAGTTTTTGGTTCCTCACAAGAAATAATTTTGGCTTGGCAAAGTACTACTACTACTACTACTACTACTACTACTACTACACACACACACACAACTTGATCCCTATTCCTTCCGCATGATACTGAAAAAAGCCAACGGAAGCAATATTCTTTCTTTTTTTGAACCAAAAACATGGTTGTTTTCGTTCTTATCCATGATTATAGTTGTTCCTTCATGTTGGTTTCCATTTTCCATCGTCATGATTTTTATGCTTGATGATGGAGCTGCAGACAGAAAAAAAAGAGATAGAATCTAATGCAATAACAGGAAAAGTAAGTACCATCCGTATTATTACTTTCACTCACATCGACAGTGATATGTGTATTTATTACCTCTTCTATCGCATAAACATACTCCCAAGAGAGCTCTCCCAATGGGCCCATTTTCTTTGAATGGGCAAAGCAATATGTTTATAGTTTCCGCACGCAGAAATGTTTATACTTTTAGAATATGGAGAATCACATTATTATGGAGAAACATGATATATATATTATACGATAGGTATTATGTACTTATTGTTCCAGCTTTTTTTTACTTTCTACTCTACAAAAGCTTTAGCAGATAAAAAAAATCCCTATCACTCATAAAGAAAAATATTGCGCATTCCTGCTTCCTCTATAAACCATATACTTTTCATGAATATTCCCCCTGCAACAAGGATGACTTGTATATTGACAAGTGTATTATTTCGAGATCTTCTATTCCAATCCATCTATCAGTATTCTCCAGTTTTTTTTTCTTGTGTTCCCAACTATTTCGATACGAAAGCATGTATGTTCATGTTCCCTTTTTTATGTACCATTATGCCAGTCAATGACATCATAAAAAACCCTGTTGTGCATTTCTTGTGTTCATTTTCTCTTAAGGCAAGGACCTTAACCACATTGCCAATTTTTCTGCTTCGCCTGTTGACATACAGGTAGAGAGCATCATTATTTATTTTATTTTTTTTGCTGTATAAAGTTTTTTTTCCACACAAGAGTGAACAAAAACAAGACGATTTCATGATAAAGCTTGGTGAATGCTTTGAGAGAAGGCAAAATAAATATTAAGGATATTACAACAACTACGTAGTATAGTAAAGGCGAATGATACAGCACTCCACCAAGTATTTCGCGACTCCAGTAATATAATATAGGTATACAATACTGACGTTGTTGTCATCATCTTCTCAGTTACATTTCCTATGATTTTAGTAAAAGGGAAGAATATGGGAACAGAAAGGAAGGAAAGGAGAATGGTATTCTTTAAAAAAAAGATGTCAAACAGGAAAAGAAGAAAGGGTTCATTTTTCATGGGAGAAAGAAGAAAAGTCAGTGGGGCGATACGAAAGTCCTTTTAATAGCAAACTAGGATGATGAAGACAAGTGGTCGAGTAACTTGAGACTTGAAAGGAATACTATATATGTATGTATAATGCTTATTACGTAAGCTTTTCGTTCAAACGTTGTCGTTATCAAATTATATATATAGAAGAAAAAAATCATTGAAAATACTGAAGAATGTTATTACGAGAGACGAGCCATCGAAGAAGAGAGAAAAAAAATCAGATTATTGTCGCTGCCAATGATCGAAGCAGAGCTTGTGGTTGCTATAGAAAGTGAGAAATACATAGGGACTATAATATATGGATATCATTACGGAAGGATGTAAAAGTAGGCAATGAACTGTAATACAGTAAAGACTACAACGGTGGAGGCACAGTATATAGGTATACTGGAAAAATAAAGAAGGGATGATGATGATGATGATATGATGTATTTGTAGATGTAAAAGATTCACAAGTAGGCACTCATCTTATAACTCTTTCGTTTTTTTCTTCTGTCTCCTCTCCGTCCACACATTGACACACAAAAACGTCATTGAAGCCAAAAAAAGAAGTTTTTTCTTCTTATTTCAAGTTTTATTTCCTTCTCAGACTTTATCGGAGGATAGAGAATAGAATGTATGCATGTGTATACATGCACCTATGCATTTTGCTATCAGTACTCTGAGCACGACACTTTAGGAGGACTACACTAACTTGATTCGCTTGGGCTTTCTTTCCAACGCTTTTCTACGTTCTGCTTTCTACTTATTTATACATATTACATGATTTGTACTTTTGTACATGTTCAAGAGAGAGAGGGAGAAAGAGAAATGGGTTTTACTTTTACTGGAAGAATGAAAGCGTGTCTGTGTGTGTGTGGTAGTGGTGGTATAGTATGGTACAATGTAATATTTTATTCTCCCTTTTTTGCTTATTCCGAGTGAAAAGTGGGATGTTGTTGCCAGATGCTTACCCGTGCTCTCTCCATTCTCCTCTTCTTCTGGTATGGATGCTAATGCTTAAAAGCAGTATACTTTCGTTCCCTTTCCTTGTTCTTTATTCTATTCCATCATGTATAATATTGTTTTGTTGCTTTTCTGCACGAAGAAATTAGTATGACTGTGTGTGCGCTCAAGATGGCTATTTTTGAACACAGACTAGGTCGTTTGGTTAGCGCACTATTAGTTGTACTACAACATAAAAAAGAGAAAGAAGTTATAGGGTATGTACGGTGAGCCTTAAGTAAACGCTTATTTCCAAGATAGTTACTATTCAGGGAAGATGCAGCTGTTTTTATCTCGCCAAAGCTATAACCCTTTTGGAACTAATATGATTGTGTGGCAAATGTACGAGTCGTGTGTAAGAAAGAACTACATGCATTGCATGGCACATGGTTCGTCGTATAAAATGTCGGTTAAGCAGCATCAGCATCAGTCTTCCCCGAGCCGGAGAGAAGAAACTCAGGAATGGGACAATTCTATGATAATAATATTTAGTTTAACAAACAAAGACAAAAAAAACTTTCTTCGTAGTACACATGTTTTTTTTGCAGCAACGTACGTACGTACCACATCCTTACACAGATATATATGTAGGTATACCGGAAAGGATGATATGAGAATGGGGACCATGTCATCAAATGGACGTCATGTAGATACATACACACAGACTTTCAAAGTTGTGTGTGTGTATGGTATGGATTGAAGGTTGACCAAAACAAATCGACTTTGTCCGTGATCGCAATTTGTCTATGTTTCACTTCACCCGGTCGGTCAGAGTCAGATTGTTTGGAAGGATAATAGCTTACTTTCTATTCTCTCTCCTCTTTCACTCGTATATTTTGTGAGGCTAATGGCTCCATTTGTCGCATTATTTCTGAATCCAATTTATTCTTCACAACAAGAACCAGCATGGCTTGATTTTCTGGTGTTCTTTTACCACTTGGAACATGGGAAAAAATAAAAATATTATGCTCATATATAAACCACCACATTGCATCAGATTATTTCGGGTTTTCTCCCATTACAACACATGACACATGGAAATGTACTCACAAGCAAGCTGGTATATATTTTTTGATTCATTGTGTTATGTTTGCTGGTGCTTACATAACCATTTTGGTAGAAAGCATGCATGTAATATCTACCTATTTATACCTATATGCCGAGCTTTGAATAAGAAAAGTACTAATTATGCAATCTGATATGCTTCACTGCCTTGATGCTAAAACCGCCATTAAACATTATAAATGAAAAAATGAATGCACATGAGAATAATTATAATTTTTTCTTCTTTTTCTACAGGGGATCGGAAGCCTTTTTAGTGCATTGAAAGTGGTCCGGTTACTTCGTCTAGGGAGAGTTGTGCGAAAGTTGGATAGATACTTGGAGTATGGTGCAGCTATGTTGATATTATTGTTGTGCTTTTATATGTTGGGTAAGAATACTACTTTATTATCGATAAGATCATACAATGGCAATAAATTAATTTTTTTTTTAAATTTTTTAATTAATTTTATAATAAATATTTTTAATGTTTTAATTGTTTGCCATTGTATGTTAACATTAAAGCGCTCGATATAGCTTTAATTCATACATTAGGTCTTATTTCAATGAAATATCTAAAAAAAAATTTTTTTTTTAAATAAATATTATGTATGTATGTATATGGTAATTAATTAATGTTTAATTGTTTTAATTGCCGCCGGGGAACCGGGAAATCGATCAACTTTTGTTAAAAAAATCTATTAAAAAAATGAAAAGTAAACATTGAAACGAAGGGCTGTGATTTGAAGTTCTAAAACGCTGGTTTGAGAGCCAAACTAAATGCCAAGTAAGATTTTGCGTGATAACCCTTCACATGACATGAAAATTTAAAGGATTACACTTACATTCGCAGCTGAACTGGATAATATAGTTGCACAGTAAAACGGAAATATTTTGAAGTATAAAGACGTATTTATTCTCTTACGGTCTTATATCTAACACGGCATAATTATGTTTAGAAACTTGTTTAGGCTACCAAGGCAGATGCTGTGTTAGATTCATACTTCCAGGTTGGTGGTAGAACCCTTTTCGTTTTGTAGTATCTGGCCAAGCGATGGATACGGGATTCGACCAGAATCAGGCGGAATTTGGAGTCTTTGTCCTTCCTACAATTAATATTGCAGCAGAAGAACCCCCATTAAAATAACAAACGGAACAGTTCACATCACAAGCTCGAAAACGCAAGCTGAAAGCTGTACAAAAAACTATATTCAGCCATACCTATTCCTTTCCAAATGTTTACGGATGGAAACAGCCTTCTTAATCAGGAAATATAAATCTTCAGGAATGGATGGAGCCAATCCTTTAGCTTTGAGGATCCTCAGAATTTTAGAACCAGTCACAAAGCGAACTTGGGCAACACCGTGAGAGTCCCTCAAAATACCACCTGTGAACATACAATAGACAAATAATTAGCACCAGTTTCATATCAGAAAATGTTCAACCAGTTAATGATACTAGAAGCTTTTATTAGCTTACCAATTTTGGATGGCATGTAGCCCTTCTTAGCCAACAGGAAGATTTGATCTTTGATATCTTCAGGACTCTGTTTAAGCCATGTGGGGACTCCTCGGCGATAAGGCAAAGCTGACTGGGATATACCCTTTCTGCAACACAACACACATATCGTTAAATTAATTAAAAAATAACCCAACAATATCTCCAAATAGATCCGTTAAAGACCAACCAATCCCAAATTAATTAAATTAAAAAAGCTCAACAACAAAAAGTGTGATTTTTTTTTCACCGGCAAAAAAAAAATCTTCCACACTTTTAAATGCACTTCACTGTTATTAATAATAATTATTACAATACAAATACACTTACCCAGGGGCATGCATACGACCCATGATTGCTCCTTCAGTGAAAACCGCTGATTAACCAGTAATTAATCGGACAATTAATCAATAAAAAATTCTTCCTCTGAACTCCTCCACAATACAACACTATGTTACTCGTGTAAACAGAAGGAGACATATAAAATCCCACATCAAGCCTTGCCGTGTGTATTTTGTTTTTTCCACCACATTCAGTCAGTCTCATACACTCATGTGCTCATAGAGTGTTCACGCTGTTCAAATGGGTAGATGCTTTTACACGTTCTCCGTTCGCAAAGCATGTATGCGTGCATACTATACTTACGTGTGTACCTACGCACGCTATACGTGTATAGGTATGTATGTGTGTAGTATAGTATACCCTCAACATGTTCCTTAGTAAGGAATAGTGTACCTACGCACGCTATACGTGTATAGGTATGTATGTGTGTAGTATAGTATACCCTCAACATGTTCCTTAGTAAGGATTCCTTACCTTCTTGCTTGCGTAGTACTTTGTCTATTTTTTCTTTTCTTCGCGTCGCCTGCTGCTATGCTGCTGCTGCTCTTGTACGCGTACCAAATCATAATCCCATGAATCCTATCTTTTGATGTTTTGAATTGAATTAAAAAAAAATGTAATCTTTGCTCAAGGCTATTTCTTCGAACAATATTTCTTGTTTCTCTTGTCTGTCAGTCAACATTTAACATGTAAAAAGCATGTAAATTTATCAACAAAAAAAAATGTAATCTTTGCTCAAGGCTATTTCTTCGAACAATATTTCTTGTTTCTCTTGTCTGTCAGTCAACATTTAACATGTAAAAAGCATGTAAATTTATCCACCTGTAATATAGGTATCTATATAGTATAATATTTTTATGTGAGTTGAGTGATTGATCGTTATAATTAAAATGTATGTACCTACATGTATTTTTGTATGCTAATTGTATGCATAGCATAGCTCACCAGGAAGCCATTTTAAAAAACACTGGCGCAGGGATTAAAATAAGATATTAGAGTAATTATAATATTAGGTACAAATCGTCGGCGGCAGCAGGGAATACAACGATGCGTACTGTGCTACCAGTTCAATGAAGAATATGCCCCACCCGTAAGATAAAATGTTCATATGACTTCTTTCTCACATGAGATCAGAGGAAAAGGTGGGGGTTTCTTAAATTCATGTTTTAAAGTTGATGCCCTGCAGTTTTTGTAAAGTGATCTATGTCATTGTGAAGGGCGAAGAGATGCAAAATGAAACCCTATAAAGGGACTGACAACACAGCCCTTCGTTTCTTTGTATTTATAAATACTCATGAATATAATATCTTGAATGTGTGAACGTACCACGCTTGAAATGAATTTTTAATTAATTAACGTAATGTTCTACTCCATCAAAAATAAATTATTTTTTTATGATTAAAGGTAGATATCAATTAATAACATTGTCGCCAGTAGTGTCACATGTGTATTTTTATAGTCCGTGGTCAACGTTCAAGGATTATTATTGATGATGAGTGATACAATTTTGATAATTGAATTTCTTTTTTTCTTTTCTACAGCTTTACTCTACGCTACAATTTTCGGTCATGTGACAACAATCATTCAGCAGATGACGTCAGCCACGGCCAAATATCATGATATGCTGAATAGCGTGCGAGAATTTATGAAATTGCATGAAGTACCGAAGGCGCTTTCCGAACGAGTGATGGATTATGTTGTCTCCACTTGGGCAATGACTCGAGGAATTGACTCGATGAAGGCAAGTCCATGTTCCATTTTTTTCCATCTTTTTATATATATATCACATTATTTTCTTTGCCGCGTGAAATACTTTCCCTGACTATGATAGATACAGCATAAAAAGAAGAAGAAATCGTGGGATAGAAAGATAGTGAAATGATATCACATGAAAAGTTGACGTGAAGTATGTGTGCACACTTTACAGTTGAGTTGAGTCATGGGAAGAAGAAGATCAGTTCCCAAAGCACACGGCAGCAGCAGCTCAGCTTTTCTTTATACTCTCCTTGACTGCATGAGTGAGTGCGTTGTAAATAATAAAAATAATATTAAAAAATAGGTATCTTGAACGGGAAAAAATTATCTCGGATATCTTCAACACTATCTAAAACCCATCGTGCTTTGAATGACAGAGAAACCGGTAGTAGTTAGTAGTTACTGGCATTACACAAGGTTGGTGCTCACACAAACACGCGTGTATCTCCAGATCAATAAAGGATTCTTTCACCTTGTTCTTTATAGCGTAACGATAATACATAGGTAGAATGGAAAATTTACCATGAAAATTACCAAGATCATCTCTCCCATTATTCCAGAGCACAGTAGTGTCTATGTATGTTGAGACTATGTAAAACTGTAGGCTAAATTCACCCGGATTATTATTTTTTTTAAAGTAGA
>JAHZNC010001097.1:0-13060 GCA_027744095.1 Zhuqinia jingwanae
TACGTGACCATTACTATCACCGTCACCGCCTTCCATTTTAGAAACCAGTACAGAAACGTACAAAATTACAACATTTTAACTTTTTTCTCAACTTGATATAATTAATAATCTAAATTTTTCAATTGGATTTGAATTTTTTGGATTTTTTTAAATCAGGAAACAGTCCAGTAAAGCTTACAAAAAAAGACTAACGCAATTAGAATTTGGAATGAACAAAACATACTGAAACACTGACAAGACAAGTTAAAAAGTGCAAGAGGTTTTTTGAGAATGTGCGTGTATGCTCAAAAAGTTATGAGCACTATTTCATGCAACATTAAAAACTTTGCTGAGTAAGGACAATCATATGTATAAATGTATGCATATAGCTCTACTGCTAAAGCGGCATCAATTTTTTGTTGTACACCAAAGGAAAATGACTCATTACAAGAAAATTTACATGCATATTAATGTTGGTAATACAAACATTAGGCCGATCATCCCAGATAATAAGAATCTGGTCCAGTATGACACATGAGTGTGATTGCAGAAAGAAAATGTAAATCTTTCACTGAATGCAATACAGTTATGGCTTTTGTTTTGCCATTTTCTCAAAGCACTACTTTCAATAATCTTCCAAAACACATAATATATGAGTTTGTTATATAATAAAATGTGAACAGATGCCCAAGAAGAAGGTTTATGGAATGTCTTTTCCATATTTTCCATTATATATATTGGACATACATATACACCTACAATGCACCTACATACATTCAAATTTTGGATACCCTTTTTTACCATAAAGTTAAGCTGGTGCAAAGTTCAAAACAAATTAGAGTATATTTAATCCTACGATAAAATCCTAAAATCTTTTTGGTTTAAAAGGATATCGCTTAAATGTTTGCAGTATGCATACACATTCAGTCACAACGGACCTCCATACAGCTACTTGCTGAAGGATGTGGTTGATGAAATTTGAAGATTGCATTTCATTTATATAATAGTTATTATTACCGATGAACATGTCAACATAAAAAACGTATATAAATTCTATACGTGGCTGTATTGTGTTCGTCATAATGATGTGATGATGTTGTCGAGACTACTTTGACCAGCTTCATGGAATAAATCCCTTGGATGAAAATAAAACTCAAAAACCGACAGAAATGAATATGAACTGCAGGCAATATTAGTTGTAACACTATTAGACCCAATGTGAATAAACACAAATTCTGGTATATTGTCGAATATAACAGTTTATTCCACCCCATAACGCTGTTCTGTAGTGAACTTGAGGAGGCAATCCAGTTTTTAAACGTCACAAGTTAACTTTTCATCCTCCACCAGATGGCTTACAATAAGAATGGTTATGGCAATCAACGATTAGGAAATGTCCCCAGTGGCCATCCAAATAGCGGACAGAATAAAGATTCGAATGTAGCTGCTTGTGAAATATACAAACTTGCTGGGGATGTAACGTCAATGAGAAGGCTGGGTTGTGAAGACGTTCCAGAAGGACAACATCATGGTTTATTAAAAACAATTCCAATTGCGGGCGGAAGGGCCACCGAAACAGATGCATCCATAACCAGCTCGCTGAAATACATAACGCTCGCCTTCCTATTAATGATTGCCACCCTGGCCATGCTCACGTGCTGCTGTCGAATGTATGCGCGGATCTCTAACCGAAGACAGATTCAACTAAATGAATTACGGGCAAGAATGGCAAGCACAAATACCAACAAGTATGGTTGTTGCACAAGTTTGAGGACTGGTTGTTGTGACTTTGGCAGGACAGCTCAACCTTCATGCATTACTAGTAGTTTTCGTCCATCTCCCCCCAGTTGTATTGGATGTAGTTATAGTGGTCAAACTTTTAATAGAGCGTCATTATATTCTCATGGTCAGCCGCAACCATGCTTTGACTGCACTCACACAAATACAGTTTGACATTTTCGTGCAATAGTAGCTAAAAAGTAATAGTAAAAAATATATCATGTAAAGAGAACAAAGACAAAAGTACTAACAAATTTACAAGTTCAACTGCCAAATAAATATTTTGCCGTATGCATTGCTTTATATAGCTCAGTTTACAAAATAGAATATAGGTTTTATTCTCTAATCTCGGGTTTAACGTATTGTAAACAAAATACAAGGATATATAATTTTTTATGAATAATACATATAATGATATGATTTTTTATGTTTTTAACTTATGTAATAAAATATATTTTATGAGCCTTGCACGATTGTTTTTTCCAGGATTGCATATCTCTTTGCCATATTGTCATAAATCTAAAAAAACATGAGCAATATACTTCCAACCATGATATTTTTTTTTAAATAAATAATCAAAGCGTGTTTAAATCAAGATGATTGTTACCTCTTTGGCATCACGATGAGGATCACAGACTTTTCTAAATACAGCTTTGTTCCCAATTACATCAGTGTACGGTGTGCCTTCCTCTGCCAACGCATGCTTGATTCGATAGCATGCCCCTAAATCCGCAGAGCTGGAAGTTTCCTGTACAAGTAAATGAATCAAGATTTACTGTTTAAATGCATAGTGCAAAATAAAGTTACATGTAAATTACATAATATAATGTCAGATTAACATACTTGAACATACACCGGTGCGTTAAACACATCAGAAAGAACTTGCAAAATATCTTTGTTGCACGATGCCCCACCTGTTGCCAATATCTTTGACTCTTTGTCTGTGCAAAAGTTAAAATATATAAATAACATACAATGTACTATACACAAATAGTAGTTTTTATTGGATTATTATGTTCTTACTTGTTTTGCAACCAATCTTCTCTGCATGTATCCTCCTCGATAGAAATTGCCCTTCGATAAGTGCTCTCACTTCAACTTCCTTGCTGGTAAACTTTGTCAGCCTATTTCCTTCCTTATTGAATCTATGATCACCATCTATCAAAAATAATGTTGGCAATAATTATTATTGTGAATAATTTCTCCATGAATTATGTTTTGTATACTCAAAAACGTACTTTTAACTTTAACATTTCCTACAACCGACTCTGAAGGAATTGGATCTCCAAGTCTTTCCTCTAAATTGGAATCATGACTTGTTGCACCTTCTAAGCATCTTGGGTCCCAGGACTTTTTCCTTATATCAAGTAAATTCATTCCACTTCCGTCAGAAAAGTCAATACCCACATAATCACCGAGAAATATTGAACATAAGAAACTAGAAAAAAGTGATATTCTCTGAAAATAAACATGGTTAAAAATGATAATTATTATAATACACAGTTGACATTTTCAAGCAGAAGGGGTTCAATAAATAATCAGATTAAATTGATCATTAAATCTTCATGTAATTATTACCTCTGTTGAATTATATGCTTCACGTTTAGTATGAAATATTTTTGAGATCTGACTTGCTGTAAATCTTTCATATGCTCTGGAGCCAGTAATGTTTGCCAATTCCTATACAAGAATTCAATTCAATTTCA
Organism: Zhuqinia jingwanae; assembly: GCA_027744095.1. Taxonomy (NCBI): domain Eukaryota; kingdom Metazoa; phylum Arthropoda; class Collembola; order Entomobryomorpha; family Paronellidae; genus Zhuqinia; species Zhuqinia jingwanae. The sequence goes on from JAHZNC010001097.1 coordinate 3,465, forward strand.
TATAACATGAATGAGTTTGGTTATTAATTCTTGTATCTTTTAGAGTACAAGATAAGCATATAGCTCACCTCTGGCCCGCCGATAAACTTTTCCAATTTATCACAGTATTCTGTAGTTGAAGAATCCATCCAGATAGGAGAATGTGTTATGCTAAATGCAAATGGTAGTTGATCATGAAGAAACTTGGATGGGTCTAGCGTTTGCAGCATTTCCTTTGCTCCTTTCTTCCAGTAAACACTTCCATGTTGCTATTCCACAATTATCATGATTATGTAACAGATTATTTAACATTTCTGTTTTATCATTTGAAGCGGTCAAGATAAAAATCATCAAGTTGTTTATTACCTGAGCCGCTCCACTAATTCCAACTACATTCTCAAAAGGCAACTCCAAAAGTCGTATTTTTTCCATCACAATGTCAATGGCTTTAATAAACATAATGGGTTGTGCGGTGACCATCTTTGAGTTGCGATCATCTTTATTCACCCCACCGACAGTTCTGTCACACATCAATTTACAAAGGCATATACTACCTGTTATCTTTTTATTTTTTAAATAACAGGTGTTATGAATAATTATTTTTAATTTATTTGCATACCGAAATTCTGGAAGAATTTTGTCAAAGTTGACACTTGCCTCGTACAACACATCCAAGCTCTCATTTGTAACGACAGCCTTCACCTATGAAATAACAAACAAGGTGGTATGTAGGTAAATGTAAAAAAATACGTACATACATATTTACAGACAGGCAGATAAAATCTCACGGACACCACCACACGCCGTATGTTAGGTAGGTAGCTTGAGACTTTGCATGGCTCATGTTTTATCATTTCCGAAAGAACGAAGAAAGTTGCAAAAAGTGTTTGTACTCTGATTTCCCATATGAAAAAATCAATATTGTACCCAGCAAGCTGGATAGTATCATCTTGTAAAATTAACAATGATATGAGCGTGCAATACAGATTTTTTTCCTCCCATATATGTAACAATAGATGCATATACAATTGCGTAGTAAAAAGAGTGTGTGCTCTTCACAGTTTTTTCACATTGCACCCCATTTCCTTTCTCTACAAATTCATTCCCAAATGAACAAAGTTATAAGATTTGTGTTCACTTACAGATTGCGTACTTAGATCAAATCCCAGGTACAATGGATTGCTATTTGCTGGTCTCCCGTCCATTTTATTACGACATTCACATGTAATATAATCACAAAATAAAAATTGTCTCTTCCGTACAACAGTTTCAAACTGGGAGTACACGCCGGTGAAATTCCAAGTGTGGGTAACTGCTTCAAACTCCAAAACGTCACTAAAAGGCGAAAGGCATCAATGCAGAAGATACAGGGACTTGTTTCCTTGTATGTTTGTTTAGATCTGAATAGGTGCACACGACATATATTATTTGAAATAACTACTATCAAGCTTGCAAATATTCCCTGACGTAAGTCTCAAATGGACAAAATTGTTATCTTTGTGTACAACTTTCCATATTCTTCACAATAGCACAGCCATTAGTATCGGTTCTATATTTATATTTTCGTTAGTTATTCAGCTCACTAACAAACTTTACTCACGAACAGGACAACACGATACATGTACGGTACTCATTTAAGCACAAAGTGATCTTTCACAATTTTCAACATGCCAAAAATATTATTACTTTCTGTTGAGCAAAGTAAATTATTGCCATCATCATACATCTCTCTCTACTAGTTGCAAACATTTTTAAGGTGGACATGTAAAATATACGCATGGATGTGGCAGATATCACATATTAAACCATCTGACAGAAAGACCACATTCATTCTTTCAACACAAACAAGTACATAATATAAAAATATAATATATGAAAAAAGTTAATCCTTTAGAAGTCGTATAAGGTAGATAGGAGGAGAACTGACTTATGACGACGATGGCGATGATGATGGGAAGTAACTATTTAACAATATGCTCTTGGCCACCAAATTACTTGAAAAATTGTGAGATGAAATATACGTGTTAAACGTACGCTCTGTGAGCGCAGAGCAGGTGCAGGTGGTTTTCGCGTTTTTAAATTTACTTTGCAGCTAAGCACACCTGAATAAGTGATCTACAGGTTGGCTTATAATGTTTACAACAATTTTGCTCTTAAAGTGGCATTCGTTCATTATACAGTAAAACGTGCTTACTTGCAGGCAATGCAGTATATATGATGTATGGCAACACCTAACAAGCGTCTACTTTGCCTTATTAAACAGATCCAGGTTCAATATTGAAAGTGTTAAAAGGAGGTATGTAGGTACAATACATTTACGCTCATGATTACTACCATTTGAGTACCATATATTACGATATAGGACAATAAAAACTCTCAAGAAAAAGCAAACAACGTATCGTTAAATCTGGTTTTCTTTGCGCAATATCTCCCTTGTTGTATCGTATCGGTCTCATCATCACCTTCCGTAAAATAAAAAGTTGCATTTCAAAAAGATTGTTAAATATATATTGCATCTCAACCGAGTAAAAAACTGAAATCTTGATGTGTGCAACAATGAATCATATTGTGTATTTTAAACCAAATATAATACATAATAGCATAATTAATTAGCAATTGGCAGAAGCAGACAAAAGAAATTCGCAGTTATTGTTGAACAGAGAGCCAACGTGATATAAGAAGCAATGTTGAGATTTGATTACTTCCCTTAGTGTTAATTATTTTTGAGTGTTGGTCCAAAACTTGACGCGCTTATTGCTCCTTATATTATTAGCTAATAAAACTAATTACCATTATTTTATTTTTTACAAACTCTTTGCAGATATTTATTAAATTGACTCGTAATTAGTTATGGGATAGATAAAGAAAACGTTGTGGAGGTTTAAGCATAATATGTACATAAACGTCAAATTAAATTTATGCCATCGTATCACGTACGTTATTTACTCCTGAGCTACTCATTTACTCAATTCTAAAAAAAAATTGAATAAATTCATGGGGTTTGCACACGACTTGTATCTCAAAGCCTCTTATATATATGTATACTAGCTACAGGTTGCCATAAAATATAACGGAACAATCTTGCATCTTTTACTTCCTGTAGTACCGTTTCTGCATTTTTTCTGCACAAACAGTGAATGCAAAGATGCAACACTATAGATTTTCTAAAACTAAAATGACTCATGAAAATTGTAAAGTAGTATCTTGTTTTTACTCCACATACAACATAATGATATGAGCGTTGATAGTACAAAAAGCTTTTTTCACATGGTGGAGAATGAGAAGCAAGCAACACAAAATTGATAACTGCATTGTCATTATTTGTCATATTGAAAAACTGTAAAATGTGATCTACTTTTTCGGCTTTTTATATGTAAAAAAATTGTCATTGTCACAACCGTAAAAAAGTAAATATTCAAGCTAAATGATTTATAATTTATGCATAAAATAATGCACTATTTCAGGGTTTTCGTTCAAATTCGTTCTTTCATCTTTCATGTTGTTTAGCCTCTATGCATGTGCAATGTGTTTCATTGGCTGAAATTTGAAGCTATCCAAATGTTCTCTTCTCGGTTTTGGTAGGTTAGTTCAAGTTAGGTTTAGGATTTCTAAATTAGGAAGCAGTATGAAAAGACTGTAGGAGGCAGTATTCAAAACTGTAGCCTTAATTCAACCACATCCGCCTGCTCATCCAAAAATTCAATGCGCAAGATTCCATTGTTTGAAGAGAGAATGCATTAAGCATTAAGAATGACAGATTTCTAATATAAGATATTTTCTGCGTTTTTTCGTTCAAATCAGATATATCTGAAATACCTGAATATCTCAGAAGGACAAGTAACCAACATTTCTAGTATTAAAGCGAGTCTGATTTAACAAATAATTCTGTAAATACGACATTTTTTCTACATTCCGGAATATTATTAAGTTCCATGTCAGTTTGAACGAATTTTAATTAGTATTTTATTATAATACTCGTCAAAATCATCTGAGTAACCTCAATCAAATTATTGCAACTATCCTATTATATATTGCACACTATAAAAATCATTTGCCAGCGAAGAGAAATTTGTTTTCCTGCACACACATTTGCTTGTAGTAGATAATTTAGATCAGATAGTCACATATACCAACTTGAAATTTAAAATACCAAATTCAGATATATACGCGTGCCACTTCAGATGCATATATGTATTTGACTTTACTGATTAGTTTCTAATATCAGTATCTGATTTCCAGCACAAAGTATAAAGTAGTGATTTTTTTAGTAAATATTTTATTTACATGTTTACAGTCTCACGTATAATTTACCTCTGTTCTAAAAGTTTACATAAATTTAATTTATACCAATGTATATTTAACGTATCAGCCTAGGTACAAGATAATTTTTTTTATAAATGTATTTCTTCTTTTTTCCCCTTCCAAAATAAATTGCATATATATTTCAGACTTTGCGAACATAATATGTTTCATAATTTTAAATGATCGCATAATATCAGTAATTTCAAAATCTAATCTATATAAAACCAAAAAACCAACAAAATTTTTCTTTTGTGGAAAATTGAATTACCAGGTTTTTTTGTCAGGTAAAACAGTTCAATAAGACGTCAAGTAAAAAGTACTATATATAATAAACTCTGATACAATAAAAAAACTTAATAACAACAAAACAAATGCATGTAATGTTTAATTGTTAAGTTGGTAATGTTCATGGAAGGTTACAATCTATAAAATAAAATCATTGTTGAAATTGCAAAAATGTCAGCTTGGACTCGTGAACATTGAAATGAACAGACAATGAATATAAAGTGTTCCAATCGAAGGCAGGCCGATCTTTGCGCATTTAATTCTTCAATCATATATAACAACCCTGACGTAAAATACTTGCTTTTTTAGATTGTAAGGCGACCAACAAGTTCTTCCAGTTCTTCGATTTCATCCAGCACCTCGTCCTTTCGTTGAATTTTTTCCAACTGTAAAAAAATATTACAACCAACCTTAAATAAATATTTACACTTTGTTTTAGCCAAAAGATGCGGAAACAATAAGCAGGCTAAATAGAAAGCACAAAAGGTGTAGTATTATAAAGTACCACAAATTGACAATATTGATTCAAGTGAAAGCACAAAATAAATGTTTGTACGTTGTTTTTACAAAAAAATATTATGATCTGATAATTTCAAAAAAAAATCTGGTTTGCGTTTTTTATTACTTATTTGTCACCAGGTACAAAAAGTGAATAATGATCAAGATATCATAAAAATCGTGATTTATTAGAATTTTTCAAGTAAAATTTCATATTTTACGACACTATATTGTTCAAAAACACTCGGAGAATAACACTTTAATATCTGTTTTGTACCAATAATAATGAGACTACTTAGTAAGCTACAGTGCCATTAGACTATTAGATTAATTATTATAAAAATAAAAAAATATTTGTTTTTCCGACTTTATACATTTTAGAAATATGTACATGATTCGTGAATATTCATTCGACACGGCAATAATTTAAAGAAATTAATAGTAGACCTAATAAAAAGTTTGGCTACAGTTGATCAAGCGAGTTCATTTTATAAACATATTCATTCCAAACCTGCTCTTTCTCTGGAGATTTCAGTTCTCCACTGACGATTCTTTGCTCAAGAGCCTCAATCTCCTTCAACCGTTTCTTGAGATTTCTTAATCTTTTAGACGGATCTGTCTGCTGTTGACTATTCTCGGTCGTAGCAGAAGAAGGCGCTGCGGTTCCAGCTGCACTGTCTCCTCCCTCGGATTTTGATTTACTTTTAGACTTTTTCGATTTCGATTTTGGCTTATCAGCTTCTGAGGAATCTATAAAATTTAGACCAGGAATCGAAGGAGTGGGCTCATAGTTGCCAACTTCAAAATATCCTATTCCACTGGAACTATTATCGGAAGCTTTAAACTTCTGAAGGTCTGTCATGGTCATTCCAACAGGAACTTGAGATCGTTGTTGAGCATATTGCTTCCCCTTACTAACATATACAGGCTGCTCCTCTTGAGGTACATATCCGTCCCTGACTCGGATGGGTTTTCTCCATGTTCCATCTGGTCGTTGGCTAGCTGGGATGTAGCTTTGACCTGCACAATTGGACGGTCACCTTACATTTTACCTCCTTTTCAATAAACGCTTGTTTTAAAAGGTAATTTAAATTATACTACTTGCCTGCGTCATCCTTTATCACGTTTAGGGATGTCATTCTTGCAACCCGTATTGGTTAATTTTGTCCGATGACCTGTCACTTTGGGCTCTGAGCAGTTGGGAGTGCAGATACCTTTTCAAAATCAACCACAAAATTTAGCAATCACATGGTGCACATCTAAACAACGTATTAACACTTCCTCCGGGCTTTTTAATAAATGATCAAAATTTTAAGCAATTTTGGTTCTCTTGCTCCTCTTGTACTGACTAAATTGATTTGTTTAGTCTTAATTACTTGTGGGAGCGACAGGATGGTTCTTTGATTTCATATTCATCTTTCTCTAGTGTCAGATGCCACAGAAAACAATGACATCAACATCCAGATTTGATATTACAATCAAATATTGCTCAATATGTGTTACCACATTCTCGAATCAGAAACAAGTAAACTTTCTACAAACTACATCCTTGCTAGATAATAGCAGTTAAGAATAATATTATTTATATACTGGGTACTGTAATCAATTCAGATTATCATTAAAATGCCCGTTATCAATCCCAATCAGAGTAGTAGTAGTAGCAGTAGTATATATCTGTTTGAATATTATTATAAAATATATAATTTTGTTTTAAAAATAATGAAAACATATTTGTGTACTTTGTGTATTCCTTTTGCACAAATTCTAAGCGCATGAATTGGATTTTAAGACAGTTGTAGTAGTTGCAAGGAAATATTTAAAAAAGGTATTGTTATTATAATGCCATATTTAAGTTAACCCTTTACTGTAAATCCCCAATCCGGACACATTTTGCATCGTTGCCTGTAAAATACCTAGAAAAACATGTTAGTTTTTCTTCACCTTATACTAATACTACAACAACAACCAGCAGTTCACAGCTAAAAGGATAGATAGACAGACACAAGACACAAGACACAACAAGCTTTGAATCGAAGCGGTAGCAGAGTTGCTGCTGATGGATATGTAGTGATCCACTCTCTCTCTCTCTCCTACAATCCTATCATCATAGGTAAAATTTCATCATCATCATCATCAACCCTTTTCCAACAAAATGCGTGTAAAAGCACTTTGTACTATATAGCTTGGCCATGCACTCGCTAATTTCTTCATTGTCGTATGTGTCAAATGTAAAAAATAGAGGTACTACTATTGACTATTATATTTATTTTTACACATGTAATCCGATATGTCGTGCTTGAAGCACGGTGCTTCATCGTGTACAAAGATGAAAGAATGAAAATTATCATACACATTTCCACGTGTATTTACACTTCCTCAATCTATCGGTTTCCACTTCTGATTTAGTTATATAGAAACATGAATATTATGAACAATAATAATAATTATCATAACTTCCAACACTAATTTTAAATGACTAGTATTGATACTTTACCACATAAAATGAATGCTGGGTGAAATATGGGGCCATTAAATCTACCTATATATTTATAGCTTTATACATATTTACTATACATAGTACATATTATGTATTACATACATATTTATACATCTTTCGGCGACACAAGTCAATGCATTATTCCACTAAATTCGGGTTTCATGTAATTTAAAAATTTAAGTTTCAAAATCTTCGGCAATGGCAACGGCAATCTTACGTAGTATGTTTCTTAGAACCTAGCAGCGTCAGACCGACAATCACAAAATGCTAATGGTGCTAATTTCAATAACAAGCAACCAGATTTCGCTTAAAAAATTGCATGCAAAATTTTTTCTTTGATGAGAGATTTATTATGTTACATTACGTATATTTGTTTTTGTTTTTAAATTTAACACGGGCAAATGCAAAATTTCAGTTTACTTACATGCATGTGAAATAAAACATGAAGCAAAGCTACATAACAGAGAACCACTGAATCTTGATGAATATTTTTGTTATAAATTACAAATTATGCCGTTTTCGAACCATATTATTTACATACAATCGGCTGTTGTTATACAAGTATAATGGTGAATGGTAAGAGTAAGGAAAACCTTTAAAAAATTGTTACACGCACAAGTTAAAATTCTTCATCAAAATTTTAAAGAGGAAAAGTTTGCATTCGGTAGAAATATGTCTGATTACAATCGCTGCTAATGCAATTTTTTTAGGGGTAGTTTGTACCCTTTTACCCCTCCAAGAGAGATCGAGTAACGCTTATTTTTCTTTTACTATGATTTTTACCCACATTTATTATGACTATTATGAAGTATGCTACGCTGATTGTGAATTTCCCATTCTCTCTCATCCTTTTTACGACTTTCACCTTGCAAATATTGTGAAACGGGGTAACGCAATAACAGTCAACACTTGTTTTTGTGGACTGATTTATCAAAGTATTACTAGCTCACTGTAAAACGGGATTATAACTTTTAATTATACTCCAAGCATGACTAAATTTTACAATTGACTTAAAGAAAGTGAATTTTGTACAAAATAGACCAGAGGATGCGGATATCAAAAGTCAATTGCCGTTTCAATGAAAAATGTATACATAATATACCTTACTACACGTGAACGTACATACATTTTAGCTGGCATCATTACAATGGAAAATATCACAGTGACAGTAGAGACCATGATTTTTAATTCGTCACAGCTTTCGCCGCTGCTGTATGTATACTAGCAATGGTTCTATTTTGGCGACTCCATTAGGGTGAATCATCATGGTATTTTCTGTTTTGTCATCATTATCTTCTTTTACCTTTCCGTCAATTATTCTTTCGTCTTTTCACCAACGTTAAGCAATCTCATTTTTTGTTGTTGTTAAATTTTTGCTAAATTCCTAAATCATGCTAGTTTCAAGAAAAACTTCAAAGTTAATAGACTCTCATGGCGTGCGCATTTTTACATGTAGGTGGGCAAAGATGCAAAAAAACTTTAATCTTTCCACTTTAATCCCTTGCTAACTTATTTTTTAAGCAAAAAAAACTTGTATATGTATCAGTCACTATATTTAACTCAAACACAAACTCACTGCTATTTGTGTACTAACAAGAGACAACTTGTAGTTGCAACTTGCAACACTAAAGAAAGTATAATAATTACCTAAAGTTATAACACTCATATTATTGTATGTAGCAGAGACATAGATTGTGTGATTTTTATAGAGAAAATAACTATAGACTTCTTTATAAAGATATTACAAAGTTTGCGTGGGCGAAAATGTGCCATACGGACATGGTGTACGTTCTCCGCAAAATATCCTTTGGAGAGATTTAGTGGTGAGTAGAGTGGTACAATATTACAAGTATCAGTATAATCAAGTATTCAACGGCAAGGAATTCGGATAATCTGCCTTGCATCGTGGTTTTGTTCGGATGGATGCTTTCATATATTTTCTTATGCATCCAACTATGCTCAAATCGAAATGAAAACACTCACTCCACTCGCCATCGTTTCTTTCTGTAGATTTTTCACATTTCATACATGTGCA
>JAHZNC010001098.1:0-10887 GCA_027744095.1 Zhuqinia jingwanae
AATGTCAAAATTTGTGCGTTTCCTCTCCACATCGTCTAACAATACGCTTGAATACAAGACAAGTCATAATATTTTATTTTTCATGCAAATTTTACAAACTGATCATCATCCCCTCCTGTCGGGAAGAGGTGTGTGATGATATATTTATTTTCTCACCTCCATCAATATTACACGTAGTTTATTTTGCAGAGGCACATTATGGACTATGGAAGAAATCAGAGCAGAGAGCAGTAGTGACTTTGAGATGAAAAATGGAACATGATATTGATATACGTACATATATATACCCAGATACAATGCAATTGGTTTCTACAACATTACATCAGTCGTTTAGTTCTACTGATTTTGTGTTCTAAATGGATTGAAAAGAGGGTGATCACAAAGTGATCAGTGTCAACGTACCATATCTCCATCAACATATTTTTTTAACAAAACAGTTGTTGATGTTTCAAAATGCCTTCATGTAACAAACAATAAAATGATTGAATTGGATGTAAGTTTTAAAAAGCATTGCAGTCTCCGGATATTATACAAAGTATTGCAAGTATCATCATATCTTTACAACTGAGCGATTACCCTGAGAACCTCTGATTTAAAGCTTCCTGTGATTTGAATTGAAAATATGCAGCATTTAAAATGAATAATGTAGTGTAACATTAGCCCATAATGGATTTAGACACGAAAAAAAAAGTTGTGTGAATGGTACAAAGCCCGGGAAAGTGGGTATTATGGGAAACGAGTCGAGGGGGTAAAATGAAAGCCTTGAGTAAGTTTAATGTAAAATTGTATACTAAAATAACTCGATAGAAACAATAAAGCCCATGTCTGGGCTAAATGCAACTTTCTTCCATTAAACTCTGGGGTTTTATGGGTAAAATTCCCATTTTCTACCCGCCATCATCCTAAAATGAACATGAACCTTTTACTGGGATGGGTACAAGTAAACAGTACGTATTTTGTTGAGGCAACCACATAGTAGCTCATTTATTTCACTCCTCTGTCACTATCTTCTTTTCATGCCAGTGATGTCAGTATAGTAATCTGTACTAGTAGCCATAGTGTGCGCATAGTTGTGTGTCTAATATCCAACTCTATTTGTTAAGCTTGAAGCTTTTGAAAGAGAATGTATTAGCATCATGTGTTTATTCACAATTCTCCTCGATGATTTCCGTGTAAATTGGCCTATACTACAGCAACTTGGTGATGGATAGCACTGTGTGTAGATTGCACTCAAAAGATCATTTGTCAATTTGACAGCTTTTCTGGCTTAAATGATGTTTTTAAAATGCTGCGAATGAAATGATCATTTTTTTGCAAAATATATTTTTGTTTGAAGAAACTTGACAAGAAAATCTGTTCAAAAAGAAATAATTCATTTAAATATATACATGTACTAGTTCCATTTTCTAGACTCCAGAGATAATTTTTTTTACCCTACTACAAATTTTATGTACCCTGCAAAAAATATACATCATTTTTGTATATTATCCCCTTTTGTTAAATCTCCTTTAAAAAATCCTGTTTTTGCAAACCGGTGTGAGTCTCAGATTTTCCAAGTTGACTGCTGCTGCTGTGCATCATCATCATCATCATAATGTACAACAGAGGAAGTAAATTTTAAATGAATGGGGATAGTTTTGTTGGTAGTTGCAGTGGATAAGATATGCAGTTTTATTGGGCGTCAGGAGACTTTTCTGAATTACTGTTCGCCTCTTTAACTTACTACTCCAGTATACATAATACAGTAAGAGGTTGAGTAAAATTGACACTAAAAATCAGAGCGTGTAGTAGTATTAGTAGTAGTAGTACTAGTAACTGTAGCAAAGAAAATACACTATATACCTATGTATATGGCTGCGGCGAAGATAATATATGGTTCCAAGTTTATCTGTGAGAAACCAACCATAAGCTGGTTTCAGAGGAAAAATAAAAGTAGATGAAATGAAAAAGAATCAAAGCTTGCTTGAGACTTTTTTTTTGCTCCTTCTACCATTATATCCGCAGAGAGCATCTCTTGAGTGTTCCGCTACTACTACTACTTTATTCTGTTAAAACATGATGAGATGAGCAACGAGAGAGGGTAGCCAGAAAAAAAGTATTCTATAAGTAATAGCATTTTGGTGGTTGATATATTGTTAGCAAAGTGATATAGAGAGGAAGCAAGTCTTTTTTTAAATGCTTGAGACTTTTTTTTTTGCTACTTCTACCATTATATCCGCAGAGAGCATCTCTTGAGTGTTCCGCTACTACTACTACTACTTTATTCTGTTAAAACATGATGAGATGAGCAACGAGAGAGGGTAGCCTGAAAAAAAGTATTCTATAAGTAATAGCATTTTGGTGGTTGATATATTGTTAGCAAAGTGATATAGAGAGGAAGCAAGTCTTTTTTTAAGGCTACAACTGGAAAGAGAAGAAAAAAAGAAGGTCGGTCGGTCGTAGTGAGCAATCGAGTAGAAAATAATCAATCAATATTCCTATCCTTGATTGTCTCCCAACCCTGTTTTATGAGGTTGACGAAACGCTCATAAAAAGCAGTTCTTTTATCCAGATTAGATCCATTCCAGTTTGTAGGATTACGTTTTTTGTCCTTTTTCCTCTCTCTCTCTCTCTCTCTTCGCTTTTTCTCAATCTCTATAATTGTACATAAAGCTTGTACTCAATACGAACAAGTAGCTATCTATGTATGTATATTTACTACTACTATTACTACTACAACCACCATTTTTTTTCTTTGCCTTTTTATACCACACATGCATACACATAAGAGTGTACATACATATTATTATGCTCGTTGTTGTAATGTGAACAAGTGAGTGGGTGAGTGAGAGAGAGTATGTATCTCAATTTTATTATTATTTTCCTCCTCTCTACTTCAATGCTTCCTTTTTTTCAGAGGGTTTGTTCATTTCTGACTTTTCCGTGAAAATCTCTCTTTCTCCCTCTCCCTCTTTCTGATAGACTGAGTGAATAGTGTTGAATGTGTAAGAGAGAAAGAGACACATAGCGTTTATAGGAAGCTTTTCATATATTGGTCGAGTAACGATTGTATTCTAAACATTGCTTCTTTTTTTTTCAGTAAAAACTATCGTCTAATATACTTATTTATGTCAGTTTGCCATTCTTTGCTGCTTTCCTTTTTCTCTCTTTCTAGATCTATGTGCTTTTTTACTTATTGAGCTGTTGCTATTGCATACATATTTATGTGTACATGCCTATAAAAAAATATACATGTAGACAGACAGACAAAAAATATACATATGTACATATAATACATACACATGTGTTGTTGTCGAGGAATTGAGCATCAGCATCACATTTGCTTTCTTGTTCAGTGAAAATCTTATTCACATTCATTCATTCATTTCATTTCTCTCAACATAACATAACATGAGGAGAAAAAGAGAGAACAGCTTACGACTTTCGATGAGATTTATAGTTTTTCTCTCTATATTTTTTTACGAAGAAGAAGAATAGTAAAAAAGGAAGAAAAGAGGTATTATAAGTTGAATGAAAAAAGTGGTATTATTACTTGTTGTTTAAAGCTTATAAGCATTATTTTTGATTCTTCGTACATATAGATTTTATGGTTCTCTTGATAGACGACTACGACAATGAAGAAGAAAAGAAAATGATCATTTGATGCGGAGTCTGGATTCTTTTCTGACAAATAACTGGAGAGAACAAAATATATGTATACGTGCATTATTCCCTCCGTTTTTTTCTCTCTCTCTCGATGCTGCTTATTGCGTGCATTACTACTACTCCTACAATCTCTATTCCTAGTTTTTTTTCAGTTGAGAAAGAGAGAACAACAACAATAGGAAAAGAAATAAGACTTTGAATTTTCAATCAAGCTCGGTTTTAATGACAAATTTTCCGCCTTCGCTCAGCTTTATTAACTGAACCAGAGAATGAAGGATGGAGATGAAAGGAAGTACCAAATAACACAGGAGCAAAGAGAGAGAGAGTGAGAGAGAAGTAAAAGATTTTCATAAAAAAAATAAGAGTGTGTATGTATGCGTGTTTGTGTACAGATGGTTTTTTTCGTCTGTATTTTATATGGTTTTTATGTTCTTTGAAAGTGCAACCAGATCAGTAGTATTAAAAAACTCTGAAAAGTTTGTATAGGTACACACATATAAAAGTTTATAGGGGATACCTATAAATGCATGTATACAGACACAACAGAGTGTGCCTTAATTAATTGAAATTTTTTGATTACAGATTACGATATTCCTTGTCCAAGCAGTAAAAGTTACAATAAACCGGTTGACTTTTGGTAATAAAATCTCTGCCATTTTTTGTTTCCCTTTTCGCCTCACCTTTTTTCCCTCTTCGCTTTTTTCCTGTTATATTTTTGCACGTTGTGTGTGTGTTTGCGTTTGTCTTTCTTCTCAGACCAAAAAAAAATCTTTTTTTTTTTTTTACTAGAGATAAATTTATGTATTCCTATAGTTCTACCTATACATATCGTTTCCCTATCTTTTACCTTTTCCAGTTTTACAGGGCATGACAGCACACTGGTTGCTGCAGAAAAACACATAAAATCTGTACATTAAAAGAGCTCGCAAGCAAAGGACCACAAAAAATACGGAAAAAAGGAAAAAAAAACGTTAAAATAAAAGGTTTGGTTTTTAGTAGACGCTCTAGGAAATAGGCTGCTCTGAACTACGCCATGATGAGGACCTCTTATTCTCTCTTGTTTTATAGCAGAGCTAAATGGATATGTATGTGTATAACAAATGCTTATGTAGTTACATATACACCTTTTGTTATTCTTTACCTTCATAATATTCATGAACCTTTTTTTACTTTACTTTACTACCGCTTCTTCTTCTTCTCCTTTCAGGCATTTAAGATCCCCAAGTCCTTTATGGTTTTAGTATTGAGCATAGTTCCCAAAAAAAGACCCTTTAAAAAATCCAAATAAGAATCACACACCGTTTTCCCCCTCTCGCTACCTCTTTCTTATGTCCTGCCTTTCTCTCTCTTTTTTTCCTCTCACCTTTTATTCCACATGTGTACTTTCTGGTTATTTTTCTGTCATTGCACCATAAAGTAAACCAGTTTTTTCACAAGAAAGTTTATGCTGTAAGAATAAGGAGAGTCTTTTTTTGAATGAAAAAAAACTCTTCCTGTAGCTGTGTGCGTGTGTATGTGTATGTTCACCAACCTTACCTTTTCTTACCCCTTTTTACCTTTTAACTTTGGTAATGTGTGTGTGTTGTACAATGCCTAGTGTTTGTGTGTGAGAGAGAGAGAATGTAAAAGCAAATCAGTTAGAAAGTTAAACGAAGCAAAGGAGATAATACCAAAGCTACATACCACCAAGTCCCGTTTACTTTTTCTCTTTTTTTTTGGCTTTTCTTCTTCCGACTTTGAAAAAAACACACTGGTTTGTTGGCGGATATGCTTATATATTTAGATGGATTGATGTAGGAAATAAGCTTAGGTAGGTATATTTATACCCACAACAGTTTATAGTTTTATCCCTACACTTTATTCTCTTTTTTTGTCGGAGGAAATCCAGACTTTTTATATAATATTACTATGCTTATTTACAACAAACCCCATTTCTATACTATGCGGTGATGTACGAATCTCTAAACAAAAACTACTATCCGCAATCTAAATGCATGATCACGAAGTGTGTGTATGCATCCAAAAAAAGCAAGAGTAAAAAGGTGTTTTTTTCATAGGTTCACTTATAAATTGCACTATAGAGGAACAAGGAAAGAAAGAAAAAAATCTAAAATAAAAACCCTTTTCCCATTTTCATGACTTTTCATAGATTTCACCTCCTCTTCCTCTTTTTTTTAGCTTGTTTCTCAATAAACAGGATGGAGCAGAGCAAAGACCCTTTTGTCATTCAAAACGTTTAATACTTTACGATTCTACTCCAGATTTTTTTTTCTCATTTTCTCTAAAAGAATTTCATTCAACAACACAAAAAAAATACAGCAAATATAGTCAGAGTCAGTCACAAAACAACAACAAAACAGAAGCAAGTATATGGCCGCATACCACACACAAAAATAACTCATAAAAAAGGATTTTTTTGAGAGTTTCAAGGTGTTTTTTTTCTTGTGTCAAAAATCAAAAACGTTTTTACACATATGCATTCACAATTTGCATACCTACACGCTTTTTTATTCATCACTGTACTTTTAAACATTACGACTGTTTTCAGATGCTTTTTATTCTTTTTATTTTTGTCTTGTTCCTTTTCTCTTATTTTTTTGATTCAGCAGCAGCAGCAGCAACTAGTTTTCTTTTTATAGTACACATGCACGCATAACAAAACCCATTTTATTTCTGATTTTGTCTTAACTTTAATCTGAAGAATAGGAAAATACGAGGAGAAAAAAAATCTGTTCTCTTTATGTGTGCACGTTCGTATGTACATATGTGCCCATGTTCCAAGCTGTACACTCTAAGCTTCTTTTTTTATTCCCATTATTATTATTCTTTTTCATCTTATATGCACTGTACATTGACTTGCACAATTTAAAAAAAAATGCTTCATTCGTTACTATTGTGTAAGTCCCATAAAGCATGACCTCGATTTTCATTGTTCCTTCAAAAAAAGAGAAAGCAACCAACAACCATGGAACTCTGCTTACAACAATAATACTACACACTACTACACGACATTTGCATTTGATATATATTTCTTTATACTCAACATATTTTTCATCATCATTTATAATAATAATAGTACATGTAGGGATATACCTCAGTATATGTAGTTTTTCATCTGACAACATCAAAAATAGTTATAAAAACATAGCCAATAATAATAATAGTAGTAGTAGCAAAAAAAATTCTAGGAAAAGAACGCGACTATGACAAAGACGGGAAAATAATAGTAAGCTGCAAAGAAATGTAAAGAGAATGTGTGTGCGTTGTATTCAATCAATGCTTCAAAAAGCTTTTGTTCAGTCAGCTTTTTTTCTTCTTTTCCTGATAGTCTGTTTGAATTCGTATGTATGATTTTTTTTTGAAAAGAAGGATTTTTATGAGTCCCACAAAAGCTCAAGTCAAATCAACAGGGACTTCTCTCCGCTTTTCCATATTTCCATATCCTATCATTCTCTGAGTATTTTTATTATTAGATAATGCATATACCTAGATATGTATAATGTATATTTTCTTGCTTGAAATTTTTTTTTGTTTGTTTATCATCCTCTTACTATTATCATCTCTGTTTTTATTCCGTTCCATATAGATTTATTTTGCCATGTTAGCAACAACTTGGAGCTTAGAAAAACATCATGTAATGCAAGCATATAATATTAAGATGGCGAATAAATGAGGAAGCCGTCTAACTAAACTAAAAACATTTTGATTAAATAACATAGGCGTCTACATACATACATAATAAATAATAATATGTAAGTAGGTATAAAATTAAAATTGCTAATGGAGTCAATAATAATAGCATGTGTATCAAATAATAAGCATGTCGTCCTTTATTCAGGTTTTTTTTCTATGTGCACGAAAATAGAAGAGGACAACTTGTTTGAAAGGTGATTTGTTTGTGTTTATATTCATTTTACAAATTAACAATCTTATAATCTGCACATCTCCGCATTTGCTTATTTTAGTAACAGGTTTGTTTTCAGTTTTGTGTGTATGTTGTTCAGCCAGTGTAGTAATTATGTTTATGTTTTTGTATGCCTAAACAAGGAATCCAGCGAGAAAGGGAACGGCACTCAAATATAATCTCATGTTGTTGTTTGTTTGTGCGTATACTACATACCAAATCTCGTGTTTTACTAATTATCGTAAAGAGAAAAGAAAGAATCTTAAAAAGTAGTGAAAATCTGCTTTGATGTGATGTATATCAATGGAAAAACAAAAAGCAGAGGTAGATAACAAGTACAAAAGATAAANTTATCGTAAAGAGAAAAGAAAGAACCTTAAAAAGTAGTGAAAATCTGCTTTGATGTGATGTATATCAATGGAAAAACAAAAAGCAGAGGTAGATAACAAGTACAAAAGATAAAGGAAGAAGAAGAAGAAGCACAAAAAAAAGACTACGCGTCTGCCTGTCGTGTCATCATCGCCACGAAAAACACCCAACCCATGAAACAAGATTCAAAACTTTACAGCGTTTCCTTGTCTGAAATAAAACAAAAACGGGGAAAACTACAAAAGAAAAAGCATGACGGTTCTTTCAACAACAGCCACTTTATTTTCTGAAACAAATAATAATAATAATAAAAGCTTGCAGTAGTTTGGGTTTGTGTACAGTTTGTAGTAATTCTGGTCTGCTCTAACAAGTAGCACGCTCTTTTTGTTGAAACACATCAAATCATCATATACATATAAGCTTTAAATACAATTCTTTGCGTAGATAATTCAAAACAAAAAAAGGAAAGAATTGCGTGGTAGTTGCTGTTCTAGGAGAGCTCTGAGGTGATAGAGCAAAGAGTTTTTGTATTTTGCTGTGGGGACATGTCAAATTTTTCATCTACTTACCTTAAAATAATTTTGTACAAGTTTCCCGAAAACAAATAACTCGATTATTTGCTCAGGTAAGCACCAAATAGTCAAGTCAGTTTAACACGTTTTTAAAGTCAGGTTCTCGAACTAATATTTTAGCAGTAAGCAAATTCACGTACATTGTTGAAATAAGGATGTTTTATACCTTACTCTATAACTTAATTACTGTAGGCATTAAATGCGAAAATAATAAAAACAAAGCTGTTTTCTTCTTTGAGAGCTTTTACTTTTTTTGGTGGTAGCCACAATCCCAAACAAGATTCGAGTAGTTGGTTTTTCGAATGCTTGCAGCAAATTGACTTAAACGCATGCATGGCTGTGTTTTTAGTGTTTTTACCCTCTACATAAATAAACAGACTCGAGGTTACAAGTTACAAGTAACAGACAAAGGGTGTAATAAGCATCATAGGAAGCGAAAGGGCACACAAATAAATACACACACAAACACACAGACAGACAAAAACATGGGTATAGCATGGCTCATGACAAGGTTAAATATCATATCATCAAAGAGTTGAGCAAACAAATATTCTCTATTTATTTTTCGAGAGAGAAAAGTAATGTTTGAAATGTTATGATGAGATATATACATGTCCGCCTGGGAGAGATGTGTTGTGTACCTTGTACTGTTGTGCTGCACAACTACGCACTTTCCCCTCATTATGAGCAGCGAGACAACAATACTTAATAACAATAACCTAACGCGTAAAGCACATACATCCACACATACACTCACACACAAACTGAAAAGTTAAAAGATAAAAGGGTTTGCAAACGTAAAGCGTGTCATCATCAACAGAACACAACATAAAAAAACTAAACCATCCAACCGACAGACAAGACGACACGAAAGAAAAACAAAATTCGTTTTTGTTCACCCACGCTGCTATCCCGAAAATTTTTGTATTTTTTTCTTCATCCAGCCACTTCAACAACAACAACAAAAAGTACGCACCAAACAAATCTACTCATTCTCTTTTGATTTTGCTCATTTCCATCACATGTCAGATTCCTTTTTTATGGCGCTTTATGCAGGAACTTACCAGGAGCATAAACGAGCATCTAGATAAATGCCTGTTTTTTCTTCTTTCTAAATGCTCGCTTCTCGCTTACTTCATGGGATTCGCTGCTATTATTCCTTTCTTTCGCTTCCCCGCACACTTTCCCAAAAGCTTGTATTTAAATAAAATGAAATCAAACGAGCTCTCCTATAATCTAGATATTTTACGCAGTAAACAAAACTTAATAAAAACATTGGGTAGTTCTGCTAAACTTCATCAATGGCATGTATATTATATACATGTACAAATATTATTAGTTATACAACTAATAATAATACAAAGCACACCCTCCAGGGTTTATAAAAAAATAGGTTCGCAAAGAAAAACAAAAAAAGGGGGCAAGACATCTCATAATCAACATTTTTAGGCATCTTATCATCAACCGTTTTAAACTTTTTGAAATAATGTCAAAGCAAGCGACATTGGTCACGAACGACAAAACACATATACATTTTGTATAACGAAAAGGAATAGGATAGTATATTATTACCACCGAATTGAAGTGAAAAAAAAAATGCAAGCAACAAGAAATAGAGAATACAAGGCTATGTATTTCATTACTACTAAAAAGGTACTTGTTATGCGCATTTCTTTTTTTTTTTGCTTGTGCTGCTGAGAGAGTATATTTAAGTACTTAAGTACCAGTACCCACTTCAAATTAAATGTTGTGGTATATCTCTAAAGAGTTTAAAAATGTAATGAATACACATATACATATACATGTACATTTATATGACACAAAAAACGACGCATCTCAACGCAAAAAAATCCTCTTTTTTTTTCTCTCTCTCTCTCTCTCATCATTACATTTCTCTTTGAAGACAATCAAAAGAACGAGGGAAAAAAGCTCTATAAAAGTTTCCCGTTAAAGTTACGACTGTTTTTTTGAGGAAAATAATTTGCATTCATTTTGAGGAGCGCTGTTGTTATAAAAATCTTGAAAGGGCACACAAAAAATATACCATAAAGTGAGCTAGCAGCATGCTGTTACTACTTCTTCTTCTAGTATTACACATGCGGAGGTAAAGAGTGTATTTTTTTGGTTGGACTACATTATTGG
The DNA here is from genome assembly GCA_027744095.1 of Zhuqinia jingwanae. NCBI lineage: Eukaryota > Metazoa > Arthropoda > Collembola > Entomobryomorpha > Paronellidae > Zhuqinia > Zhuqinia jingwanae. The sequence continues at coordinate 10,633 of JAHZNC010001098.1, forward strand.
CTGGTTCTTTAATTTAGGGCTTAAGTTCCGTTAAAAAAAAGATGCTGTGTTGTGTGTAGTTCTGATGATGATGATGATAATTTTGATGGCTTTGCTGTTTAGTTACTTTCACTGTTTTCCTGCTGCTGCTGATGATGACGAGGACGACGTTGACGATGGTGATGATGATAATGATGCCCCTTTTTTATTTCACTTGAGAAGATGGAAAACACCGAGAGGAAAAAGTGTAGTATATTTCTTGAGTGCAATATAATG
>JAHZNC010001099.1:0-20716 GCA_027744095.1 Zhuqinia jingwanae
GAATGATGTAGTTATAATGATGACGCTGTGAAGGGTGTTTGTTGGACAGAGAGCCGTTGACGCTACATTATAATTATTATTAATATCATTATATCCCCTATAGGTGCATATATTGTTGTTCTCGTTGCTTTTGCTCTTTGCTCATGTTTTTATGACTCTTGGGAACAGGAGCTCGTCAACAACAATAGTGTTTGCATTGCAATAGTAATGTAGCCATGATTCATATATATAATATCATCGACGCAGTTTTCAGCAACACAAAACATGAATATTATGTTGCATTTCTACTTAGGTTTTGGTTGGTTTTGTGTAAGAAATATCATAAAATTTTATATTTAAAAGTAAGGAAGTAGAAATAAATAGTACAACAAATTACGATACGATGTGCACTTATTTGAACACTCGTCGTGATGCCGAGCGACTTGCACGAAACGACACAAATAGTAAATTTAAGTAAAGTTATTACAAAAAAGTATAATGTCGATTACTATCGTTGTTTACGTATTGTTTTGCCTGTATAGTGCATCATACTAAAATATACAATAATAATAATTTGATAAAGTTAAAGTATACACAACTTGATTTTGAAATAGTATTGGATGAGTACGCACCTATTATTACTAGTACTATTATATGCTTATGACAGGAAAAGAGTAAAAATGCATGGGTGGGTACATAGCAGTAATTTTGTATTTTGCAATGACATAAAAATAAAATACTTTCAGGAAATATAACATTTAAGATTGTTATAGAGCACGTCATATCATATATCCACTAGCTAGCAGCTCATTGAGCTTTTTTTTAAACTAAATATTGTGCATCTATAACTATACGGAATAGAACAATAGTATCAGATTTCATATTTCATATAATTCCCCGTAATCGTATACATATATATAAATTAAGAGCAATAAAGACAAATAAATTGATAATATGCTCAATGCTTCACTTAATGCCGTCATTTCGTGTTTAAATAAATAAATCGTACATCTATTCGCATATTTACGCGATCGCGATCGAGCACTTTCTCATGGCATAAGCCACAGTTTCTTTTAATACAGTTCATGACATTTCATTTCACATCGCAGTAATGATAATGATGGTACAATTATATCTGGGAATTATTGAGATTTTAAAAGTTTTAGAGAAAACATATATATTGTATGTTGTATGTAAATTTAAATTGTTTGCGCTCAAGAACAAAAGTACGACGGCATGAATAATAGCATAATCTACAACACTGTACACAATTTTGTAATTAGAAAAGTCAAAAGTCAAAGCGAATATTGTATTGTGCTAACAAGAGCGAAGATTTTTACGAGAGCTGTGGTGATTAAGGACAAAAGGACGAATTAGAGAGCAACGCACGCTATGTGTGCCTAAGGAAAAAAGCATGGATGGTTGAGCATTATATCAACTTATCAAGTCACGTTTACACTACATCCATCCATCCACATTTCTCATCTCGTTGTTATGTTGTTTGTTATTCTTATGAGTATGACTTGTCCATAAAACTCAGCAGTTCACTTGCGTTCGGTTTCGGTCGTCCTTTGTAAAAAATTATTACAGACTACCATTAGTGTAGAAGTGCATAATAATAGGTATACTACGTCGTATCGTACTTTGGACTACCATATGCAAACATACGTACTTACATGATTATCCAAATCCAAATTCAGCCATTATTTGCAAGAGAAGATAATAAAAAAGCTGACTATGCTATATTTTATACACAACTCCATTAAAGATCACTAATAATAATGAATGACGTGTAGTATGGAATCCATACGATGGATGATGTTTGCCTTGGATAGATTCAATAACAATACATGTTCCTTTCGCAATAATTTTTTTTCCCACTTGGACATTTGGCGTAGCGAATCGCAAAGTTGAAAGTAATATAAAATGAATATCTATCTACTTATTAATAATTTAATATTAGACGTAAATTGCATTAGACAATACTTTAAAAAAATTAATACTTGACGCAGATTGGCAAATGGTTTAAATACTATATTATAAATCATGATGAGTGTGGTTGGATTATGGAGAGTTTAAAAAATGTTAGTACACCCTCTATCGCTGGATTAAATGTTAATGTTAAATACTGTGTTATCGTGTTCAAGTGGGACAACAAATGCTATTCATATTTTCGTCAATTACATGTAATAGTTTTGCTCATTGTTCCCACGTACAGCAAGTATAAGTATATGCACTCTCACATCAGTTTTGGTGCAATGCTAAAATCTATATAGCTAGACTAAAAGTCACGAAATGAAACTGTCTCACTCAATTTCAATTCCCAGCCAAGTGAAATGGCATACATTGTTGTGCTATAGCATGTGAAGTTGTATAGCATTATTAGCATCCTGTGGAATTAGAATTTAAATTGCTTTATAGCACGATGATATGATAATAATTAGCGATCAAGATTCAAGATAGCATTCAAAACCAGCTCTCAATGTAATGTTTAGATATGTGAATAATACAACTTTTAAACTGAGCACTACACATTATTACTATACAAACCTATCACCTATACATTATTATAACTTATCATATAATGTGTGGAGACTTCATGGTGCTCTGCAGGAATGGGTTGGTTTTGGTTTTGTTCTCATGGACGTCATGTCATAGTCGAGTAAAGATTGCAAACAATGCAATGAGTCATCCCATTTCATGATACGCATCTCGTATACTCTCTGTTATATACATACGTAGTTTGCACGTTTAGAAAAATATGATCCTTGCATATTCACTCACACTCCCTCTTGGTACAAAGCCATAAATCTAATTTCTTGGCAAAATATATAGTGTTTGTGTTGCATCTATTATGATATTAGTGATAGTTTTTTTTTGAAAGTTCATATATTCTCTCCCAGGAATAGCTTGACATTATTGTTTTCAAGTATTTGCTCTCATAAATTGCAAGTAAACTTGCCTTTCTTGATTGTTGTTTTATATATATATATATGTATACTGCTTAAGATTTAATTATAGTTAATTTAATAATGAAAATCCATATTTTTTATTGCTTGAATTATAGGAACGTTGAGAACAACACAGGCAACTCACTTGAAGTTCCTCGGTTTTGCTTTAAAAACCCCCCCGCTATAATCCGTTACCAAATAAAAATCAATGAATCATGGGACACGGCGGAGAAAGTGTCGTTTGCAATCCACAAAATCATCATTCAGGCAATCACTATCCTCATGTGGGTGGTCCAAATACCAAGAAGCCTCATTCGCTGACGAAAGTGAACACCTCTACGAGTGGCGGAATCTGTCACAATCATGAAAACTCGAAAGGGTCCTCATCCAAGGTGTCAAAGAGGTCGAATGCACATTCCAACAACCCGCAGCAGCCTCCTCATCATCAGAACAAGGCTACTAATGTGGGTGCAGCTCGTCAGAATCCAGGCAATTTGTGCTCACCTAATGGCAATAAAGCCAATCTTGGATCCCTCCAGCATTTCCATCAGCAACACTTGATGAGACAGCAGTCCCTGGCAGGTCGCCAGCGGAATGCTGGAACTCCACGACAAAAGTCCTTCAGTCCGCCCACATTGCATCCCATGTCATCATACGGGGAAGCTAACTCACGCACAGCATCTCCAGTGCTGCCTGGGAGCAAATGCGCTAAAGAGCACTTCTATGCAGGGGCTAGATTTGAAACTCATCCTTCTCATGTCGGCCTTCCTGTCCCACCGTCTCATTGGACCGCACCTGTACAACGATCTCAATCTCAGCCATCATCTCCGGTTCCTACTGCCGTGCCGCAAAAGGGTATTTCTGTTGACCTCGCTAAGCTTTTTGGATATTCTACTACTACTACTACTGGTAACTCGACTCTCAAGTCTGCATCATTCCCTGGTGAACGTTTAATGGACGCGCTTGTGAAAATGGAAGATGACCGGAAGAAGAAACAGTTGGAAGTGGATAATAATGTTAGTATTCAAGGACAATTGTTTGGATCTCCCGCTAAGGCTCAAGTAAAAAATGGATTCGGAGCAAAAAAGAGTATTGACGAAACTGATGAATTAAAGAAAGCGTTAGGATTGGCTTTCACTTCACCAGTGAAAGTTGTAACTCCTTTTAGAAATGGTGGATTATGCTCTAATGGATCTGTCCTGTCTACTTCAAAGTATCAAGATATCTCAGATCAATTGAAGACTCTACTGAAGGTTGCAGCTTGAAATGGTTATCCAAACGCGGCCAGTTTCTCATATTAAATAATATGATATAAAACAAATTAGTTTTATTTACTTTTACGATTACGATTTGTGGCATGTCAAAAAGGACCGGTTCATGATGAATGGAATTATTACCGTCTACAAAGACATTTTTATTCGAATATTATATTTATTAGGTTTAGAGCTTTAAGTTAGATGTGTAGTAGTTCTGATTAATGTTCAAAATTCTTGCTATCAGGAAAGGAAATGAAATATTGCCTGCACACATTACATCAATCTTGCAGTAGGATGTTTTGGGGTCATGCAAGAAGGTTTGTTAATCATCATTGCATTGTTTACTATCATTTTACTCTAAAAAAAACCCGGGTGGAGCAATTGAATTATTATATGAAGAAAAATTATCGGTAGGTTAAATTGTAAGAATAAGGTAATTAATATATTTTATACAAGCAGACTGATAAGATTCCGTGCTGTTGTGTTACGTCAAACTCTCGTTATTAAAAATGCACAGTCTGCCTATCTCTCTCGTTAAAAATTTTCAACTCGTACCAAAAGTGAGCATGTGAAAGCCCAGCTTCCCGAGCTTTATTTTTTAAAGAATATGGAAAGCGGGTTTCTGTGACGCAATCAAAAAACTTAAGTCATTTGATTGTCTGATTATTACACTTACTATTTTTAAGTAAATAAATTAATATTACATATATAAGGTCAAGCACAATACAGTCATCATAATGCAATCAGTTCGGAATTGGAGAGTCAGTCAGTTAATAATAGTAATTTACTAAAGATTACAATGTAGTTTATTTAAACCATGTGATCCTTTCTATTCATTCTGTGTTAAAATGCAAAGCTCCCTAGAAAAATTTTTTTTTTGCAAATTTTGTTATTGTTGTACTGTAGAAGAAAATTCAAAATTCAAATTAACCATTGTTAAATTTTTTTAAATTTGGTTATGTATCCGTACATAATTTTACGCTAACTAAATTGGTTACAAAACTAGATGTGATTTGTTTATTTTGTAAAAAAAGAAAAATTATTAATAATTGGCATTGATGAGTTATAGTTGTTCAAATTATTGTTATAAAGAGTGCTTTAGATTACATTTGTAGTGAGTTTTAGGTTAGTTCGTATATGACTTGACATATATACTTAATTAATGTTAAGAAGAATGCATAGCCAAAAATAAGCAGGGAAATATACATACTACGTGTGTGAAGTAAAATGAAGATGTTCGAAAAAGTCGACTGCCAAAGACTGCCACTTTGTACCTGCTTCTCTCAAAAGAGGTATGAGTGTAAACCTACTGGCAATTGATTAAAAAATTTAAACAAAATTGGCAACAAAAAAATGTTTGAGAAATGTGTGTTGAAGAGAAGAAAAAAAATGTAAATTTTCAAAAAAAGAAATTATTCCAGTTTTTCAAAATGTTCATGTTCATGTACTCATGCTCTCTTCCAAACAAGGAACTTATCTTTGCCATAATAACACAAAGGTTTGAACCAAAACTTGTAAGAGAAGTGCTGATGATATATTTAAAAAATGGTTTTTAAAATAACTACAAACGCAGCAGACACAAGTTTCTAGTACAAAGTATTTCCCTGCTCAACACTATTTTTAGTCTTTCATGAAACTCGAAAAATACCTAGAGAAGAAGAAGAAGAGAAAAAGTGAAATGTGAATCGCGAATAAATAACACAAGACGTGTGTTTGCATATATGTTTTCGTAAAAAGGGGACTCTTATGCATTTATTACACAATGATCTCTCCTTTTTTACGGACTCATTTTTGCAACTAATTTACTATAAATAATAACATTATAACTACTACAAAAATACCGTTCTCTTTTTAAACTGTGTGCTTGAGAGAGTGTATGAATGTGCGTGTGACATGGTGCGCATCGCGTAAGACTGACTCGAGAATTTTTGCAAAGGTGTGTCATGAAACGTGATAAAAAGAAAGTGAAGGATGATGATTTTGTAGAAAGTTCATTGCAAATATATTGAAGGTGTTGGCATGGCTTAACTGTTTTGTAGATATTATTGCAAAGCAATCAAATCAAATTATTGATATTGGTTGACAATGATGAGAAGGTTCAGATTGTATAAAAAGTTTGTTCTTGGTGTAAAAAGCCAACGTCAAAGAGTTCATATGAAGAAAGGAAGCAGACTTATTATAATAAAGTGATGAAGGTGTAAAATATTATTATGATTTATACGCTAAACGCTCGTAATAATAAATTGAAATGATAATGAAGATGATGAAGGGTTCATTATAAAGGCTTGAATGTGAGTGTGTCTGATATTTTTTTGTGATTCAATTTTCAAAGATTTACTAGTTAATATAATTGTTATTAAATCGTGCAAAGAGAAAACTCATTGTGTCATAGTCGTTACCCGAATCTTCGCCTGTGTCGCGTCAAATTTTTTTTTGTCATTTCCGATGGTGAAGTGAAAGATTATTACGAAAATGTTTAGAAAGTCGCATTCTTTACTACTATATTAATTAATATATATATATATTATATAAAGTGTTATAATTTAATTTACAAAAATGCTCCCAAAAAATTCCACTTAAATAATTGTAGTTTTTTTAGTTTAGTCTCTTTTTATGCTTAGTATTGTAAGTCTACTTTTCACTGTGTTTTGCAATTTGATGCAAAGACTAGACAAAAAAAAATTGTTCTCAAAAATAATAAAACCTCAGTTTTAGTATTTAGTCCATATAATTAGTCTTAAAATTGGTATTAAAATTTTATATCAATTTCTGTTTATTTTTATCCAGTTGGAAGAAGAATATACATATAACTTTGCTATGTTAGTAAAATTACATATTTTTGATAATATGTAATATTGTCAGTTTTTGAGAAAAATGTTGCTTGTTGTTGGTTAGTTCCGGGATCTAGTCTTTTAGGTCTGATCCCTTTTAACGTGGTACACACAAAGTATTATTATGAAATTGCAAGTTAATTTTTAAAATTGGTACTCTATATTTTTGTTCATTATTAATATTACTACTTGTGACAAAGAAATTTATTTGTTAGCAGTTAAAAATTGTTTAATCGCGTAACTTTAATTTGGCTAAAATTGTTATCATGTGCACCGGTTTAGATATTAAATATTTAACCTATTGGTATTAAATTAAAACTAAAGTAATTAGCATTTTGTATTTATTTTTTTGTATTGTTATTATGTTCTGAAACGTTCAAAATTTTTTGTAACTTAATGGAAATTAAGAAGTAAGAAATTATTATGAAAAAATGGAACCATATCAAAGATGCTAGTTTAACAAAAAAAATCGTATACAAAATCGAGCAGTATACACAGATGTACAAGTTATAGTTATTAAGCAGTCGGGCCTTTACAAAATGTTATAGTTTTAATTTACTAGAAAAGTATTTATGTAACAACACCTTTTTGTTGCCTGTTTTTGCCTTTCCATAAACCCTTTTCCTGTTAAAAAAAATCCTGTCAAAATTTTAACTTTCCCTAAACAATCAGAAAAATACCTATTGGCCATTTCCCTCTATTCCTATTTTCCGTGATTCTCTCCTTTAGAGTTTCACAGGGTCCTTCGGGGCCCACCCAAAATCTCCGAAGAGCAAAATTTTTTTGAGACGTTTTGCGAAATGCATAACGCTCTCTCGTTCGTGGCATTTTTGTCACTTATGAACTTTTATTTCAGGAATGCTGGATTTATGATGCAAGCCCATGCGAACCTAATGATGATGATGTGATAATATGCATAAATATATGCTATGGATGATGCTGCAATGACAGGAAGTTGGATGATGTTTAATATGCCAGTCTCCTATATATCCCACCAAAGACGAAGATGAGATGAGACAAAGTTTCGATTCCATAAGTAATTCAGAAGTACAATGAAGACGATTTATGAGTCTAATAATTGCATTATGTAAGGGAATATGTTGACGATATAGAAAACGTGGATGGAACCATTTAAACATGGCGGCCATTTAACAACATACCTACTTCCTACTTACCTATGTCAAATTAAAAGCGTTTGTGATCGTTGAGTGAGGAAATCAAGAGTTAATTTTATAATGAATTAAGCAGACACGACTCATAATAATAAAAATCAAGACGCGTATTTTCAGACCAAACAGCGAACATTGTAGTAATTTCGTATTTAAACTTTATTTAAAGTGAATATTGACCAGCAGATTTTTATACTAATTTACTAATACCTACAATTTCCTAAACGTAGTATTACAATATGCATAACTTTTATATCGTATAACTATGTGCGATTTTGTCGTAAATATTCATGTACATACATGAAAATATGATAGCATCCAGTAACAAATAGAATTTTCTAGAATTCTACATTTCTATTAATTTCTTGTACAACTGCATCAATTAGAGAATCGAAGACATGAATGTAGTAAGAATCTTTAGCGATTTGACGAAGAGCTTGCTTTGCTTCGGATCCAAAGCCCAGAATCAAACTTTTGCTTCTTTTGATGGACCAGTAATTTCGACGGATCATGTCATGCAACTAAAAAAGAAAAAAAATATGAATGATCATTACGGATTATTTTGCAGTCAATCAGTCAGTATAATTTTGAGTTTGTTAATACTTTTTAACCTCTTTAATATGATCAGTATTCAATTCCTGGTTTGGTCCCCTTAGACGGGAGAAAGTGGATGGATTTTCTAATTGACAAAATATTGCTGGCAGCGAGGTAAGTAAGAATGGCGATGGTACAACAGACTCGGTTTGCTGCAGTGCTTCAATTTCTTCACAAGCTTTAAGGAAAGCTGTAAAATTGGAAACGAATTTTTCCATTTGTGCATCTAAATTTGTTGTACTTTTATTCTGTGATTTCGGTTTATGTTGCAAAGAGAAAGCTGCATATAATCCTCCTTTCAAGTATCCGAAAGCCTTTTGGTTGTACAATATCCAGTCATGGACGGAAGCATTGGGTGAAAGTAATGAAATACACCCGACGCTTTTGTCAAATAAATTTGTACCAAATGTAGATGTAGTGAATTCTTCCACACCTTCAGTTATTGCGACCATAACATTGTTCGTTTTTGTCCTCTCAGCGTAATAAATACAACGAATTGCAAAGTAGTCCCCAACCAAAACTGCATACTTGTTTCCGTTGTGAAATTGGCTTGAGCAATTAAGAAAGGAAGGGTGATTTTCGGGTATGTCAATGATTGTGTGATGAATGTCCGCAGAGAACATGCCAGAGTCGGAGGCGTTGGCTACATTATCAAGCAATCTATCGTCGTAGGTCTCATTGTCAATAGAAGCGTTATGAAGGCGAGGAACCAAACTCCTCCCAAACAACATGATCCAAGTGTGGTAGCTGGGTAATCGTAGATGTAATCCTCGTTGTGAGTTGAGCAATTCTCTATAAAAAAAATCCAAATAAAACAGTTTATAGTTTGGTAATAGTCCTTTAGCTCAAATAAATGTGCAATTCTCATTGGTTTATGTCAGTATAAACAGTACTAAAATTAGCATAGCCATAAACAGCAGCAAATAAAATTTGAAAGCGCTAGTCCTTAATCTATGCATTTTATATTGTTGATGCATTCTGTTTTTTTGCTCCTTCTTTTCTTTCTGAGATTCAAATTAGTCATACAAAAAAATACGTATGCTACCATCAGCAATGCCTATTTCGAAAGTGCTTTGAGCAACGCATTGACAGCGAAAAGGAACATTTTATATAGGTATATACACATATTTAGGTTAGTGGAACGAAAACGGACTGCTGTTTTTTTGTAGGCACTGAACAATGGTGTGTATTATAGTATTTTAGTGTCAATTGGCTGAATTAGTAGTCAATATTAAATGCATCATGATTACGTCCACCATGTCTTTCAACAGCCACACGCATTACTTCACGCTCAGGCATTTCTACTTCCCTACGTAGTAGATTGACATCATAAAGCCGTGGAATTACAGTGCACTTTCTGCTGTGCGGGGCTGCAGATTTAGCCAATTATAGTACTTTCTTGAAAAAATTGTCATATACAAATGTCATGTTTTGGAGGAATAACTCTAATCTTGATTGTTTCGTCAAATGAAATGGAGTAAGATAAGAAAGCAGCTAGTTACACATGTTTGAAATAAATATAATGATAATTACCTTTCAATCACATATCGCACAGGATGCGCAGACTGAAGTATAAGTTGCGTCTTCTCAGCAATATCAATTCCTCCCACTTCATATTTTTCTTGGGTTTTTGTCGCATCTAAAGGAATGTTGTATGGTTGGTCACCATCAGCATAAAACGCAGGTGCGTTTGACTGTGAAAGTTCGACGGGGGATTGCTGTTGCAACAAATGCTTCTGATAAATTCTGCCCTTGGTTGCACGTCCAATTAAGTGTTCCACATGAGATGGATTTGGTGGCAAGCCGTCAGTAGCTTTAACTTCTTGGAGAATATCTGCAACATTAGTTCCAGGTTTGGGCAAACGATGCTGCTGTTTTGCCACTTGTTCCTGTGGTTTTCCAAGAGATATGCTGTCTAATCCAATGCCTTGCACAATTCCAGCAGTTCTAGGATCAGGTTCAATGCTCCTCACAGTTGGAAGGTATCGTTTTATAAGCTTCACACCCGAAGAACGGGTTACACTGATAAACTTTTTGAATACAGGCATCTTAAGGTAAAGCAGCTAGTACGATTTCAAAAGAAAATATTCGCAAATCTACAATGCAGTATCATTCCGCAATTCCCTGTATACACTGAAGCCTACTTTCACACCGTCACCACCAACGGCGATCTGACGACAGTTAATCCCTTCGTGAAATCCCAAATGCAAATGGTAGCTGAGGCTGAGACCATTCTATTGTATTATATGACAACATTAATTTTAATGGCCCACAAAAAACCCAACTAGCCATGTATACATCCATATGCCATGTTTATATATATATTTTTATTTATTGTGAAGGTATTAATTTGAATTTGACTGAAGAGTGAAGAAGATGATGATGATGAAAGATCTTTTTTTATGTAAGTAGGTGGAATTCACAGGTTTCATGTATGCAGGGATAAAATATGTACGTTGTTGAAGAAGTTTTTTTTACCCTGCATCAAATGTTAAGGAAGCATTAACCGTGAATAAATGTGAATGGGGGGTGTAATGAGGGCCCAAATGAAATTCGACTTTCTTATTTTTGTTGTGTCAGCCGCAGCCGCATAGTCAATTTTAAAATAAGGATGTTTTAAAAAGGACAGTGCTCTTACAATGCAACGAACCATCATAAATGAATGTTATAGGTATGTACACATATATATACAAGTAAATGATAAAAGGACGGAGTCCCAACTCAGCAAACAATAAAACGAAAATCTTTGCATTTACTTTACGGTAAGGTAAAAGGCATTATTAGTGACTACTAAATGGGATGCTGATATATTTTTATCTTTAGAGTTAAGTCCATCTACTAAAACCAAAACTGTTTATCTACTCCCTTTATACCTGTAGTTGAGTGTGACTTGATATTAAAAAGTAGAGAGAATGAGAAACTGACTGTCATACTATAGTGTACGGAAGCAAAGGATGATATATGGCAATGATGATGAAGGTAAAAATTGCTAAATAACAACCATTTATATGGACAATATATAAATTTACACACATCTAAAATAAGAAAAAGATGATGATAATAAAATACGTTCGTGAAAATGAATTTTTTTATGTATGTATATGGCATACTGTCCTATATCGTCATGTCTCTTAGTCCTCTAGTAGTAGTCCCTTTCATGTTGTTTTTTGTCATTGATGAATTATGAACAAATGTAAAAGAATAAACGGTTTTTCGATGCTTGTGTCTTGTGTTGACGAGAGGATTGAAACGAAAATATTGTTAGCTTCTTGTTGTATGTATATTTTGCGGAGAGGAAAATAAAAAGTTTTTGGTAGATAATGAAAAATTAAAATGTGCAATTTAAGAATATAGCCGTTAGAGAAGCATGTAAAAGTTGAAAGTTAATCTCAGTTTTCCTTCATGGTAATTCATGGTGTTATATCATATCAATATTATTGTAAAGTGCTATATATTACATATAATTTTTTAATATACCAGCTCTACAAACCCTGTTATAAGATTGTACCATGTTGAACAAAAACTTTCCGGTAATATGTCATGTATCAGTATTGACGGTATGCACCCCAAGCACAATCTATCAGAGGTCTCTTTTCGGTCTCATAAATAAACCCTAAGGTACACATTAATGGCTGTATAGATTGAATTGATTGAAAGAGTTAAATGTTAGTTGTTACCAATTAAGATAGATATCCTAAATAATTTTTATCCTTAAGAATGTATAAAAGGTATATGATTATGTACAATATGCACTACTATTAATATATGGTTCATTCATCTCAAGTCGTTTATTATGTCCACCTTCACGTATACATTATATCGTGCCAGCAGTGGCGTCATATCAATAACAAAGTTCAGTACTTTGTATTCATAATAATATTGCTTGTACAACATTTATTACAACATACAAAATTTGAGTTACAATTTGAGAAGTTTTAAATTTTGATTGCGTCAACCTTTATATTCCTCGTTAAGGGCTCTACCTATAACAAGCCTCCGTACTTCTGAAGTACCTGCTCCGATTTCGTACAGTTTGGCATCTCGCAAAAATCTTCCGGTCGGATACTCATTTATGTAACCATTTCCCCCTGAAATGAACGTGTAAATTTTAATTACCATCCACAATTCACTGTTTTAATATTCTATGATAATTTTTTTTTACATAAACAAGCCATACAATGCAATTTGTATGTATTATGCATTTTACCTAAGCATTGGATCGATTGCAATGCTACTTGAGTTGCATTTTCGGCTGTGTATAAAATTACACCCGCGCAATCCTGCATCAAAATTTTAAAAAAATTGTAGGATAGATCTTTTTTTAAATTAATAGATATACAGGTAATACGTGTGTACCTTCCTACTGGAATGTCCTTTGTCACAAGCTCTGGCTACATTGTACAAGTAACTTCTGGACGCGCTGAGTATTGTGTACATGTCAGCTATTTTACCCTTCACATTAAAATTGATTGATAAAATTTAACTATCCAACATTGACCTAATGATCTTTAATTTAATGTAATATCAGAATTGCATACCTGCATTAGCTGAAATTCTCCTATCTTTGTATTAAATTGCTTTCGAAAGTGAACATAATCAAATGCAACGTCACAACTTGCTTGCATGATTCTTTTAAGGTGAGTTAAATGGGATATTACTTCATTAAAGGTAAAAACCAATTATAATTTTATGCAAGACCTTTAAATATTCATTTACCCAACTGGTCCTGCTGCAAGCACAAGGCGTTCTAAATCAAGTCCAGTGAAAAGTACGTAGATCCCTTTATTGATCTGACCCAAAATGTTGCTTGCTTTAGTGACAAAATAAAAGATATATGTAGTTTACAACAAAATTATAATTGGTTAGAATAGGCTAGGTATTTTTGGGAGGAGGCATATACCAGGAACAACACAATCTTCAAAAATTAGCTCCCCAGTATTTGAACCTCGCATTCCAATTTTGTCCAATTTTTTCCCTACTTTGAATCCGGGTTGATTCGTCTCTACTAAAAATGCTGTCACCCCGCGTGCTGCCTTTTCAGCCTTGGGATCCGTTTTGGCATAAACCTAAGCGGAAAAGGAACATAATTCCTTAACTTGGACATTGCTTGCGATTGCGAGTGTACAGTAATAAATTGAACAACGATTGTCACCCACCACAATGACATCGGCATCGGGACCGTTAGTGATCCAAAATTTTGATCCATTTAAAATATAATTATCCCCATCTTTTACAGCAGTAGTTTTCATACTGACAACATCAGATCCCGCGTTAGCTTCAGACATTGCTAAGGCCCCAATATATTCTCCGGAACACAACTGCGGTTAACAAAAATATTGTTTGATTAGTGAACTGTCAGATGATTGATATGAGCAGCGGTATTCTTTATGTCACATCAAACATGAACGCTTACGATATGCATGGAAGAAAGTAGAGCAGCGTATGTTTTAAATATTTATTGAAATCATTATTATGACGTAAACATTAACCAATGTAATTACTCTGGTGGTCTACTCTTTAGGTATTGGTCTTGGTTGTCCAATTGATTGCAATTACTATAATAATTACATACCTGTTTCTGTTCATCAGTAAGTCCAAAAATAACATCATCTATTGGATAAGTGCTTGCAAATCTGGAATGTTTTGAATACAGTGGAGAGAAGGGTTTGAAGATTGTTCTGATGTTTCTCGATGCTAAACTCCATAAAATATTTGCCATTATGACTGTTTATTGCTTGTTTGGCTTAATATTTTCTTCGAATTAACTTTGGAAAAGTTTCCTCACGTGAGAAAGCAAACTTTTATTGAATACCAATCTTATTCACCTTTGGATAAAATACCAAAACAAGTATTTATGGATTTTTTACATTGTTGTGCGTGTAATTTAGCTAGTTTAATGTTTTATATCAACAATAAACTGCTTGCCAGCTTGGTTTCTGTCGGTGTTAATTCCATTTGACTGTTATGACTGATATGAAAAGGAATATCATCTTGAGAAGAGCATATAAACATGTTTTTCACAAAGAGCAGCATATATATTTTACTGTCATACACATGCGTACATGTGCGCATCACAAATTTCCAATTTATATAATTCAGCGATACATCTCTATATAATTTTATAGTGTAGGTAATGTTTCTTCTCTCAAGGTTACAACTCACAAATCCTTTCACATCACAAGGCTATATAGTGGATATTATTTAACCCGATCATCAGTGTGATACATTTGCATGCATACACAAAAGGAAGGGGTATACCAGAAAACCAGAATGTTTGTATCATGGAAAAGAAACATGTGGACAAGGCAAAGAGGAAAGTTGAACTATGGGACGAGTAATAATAACAGGCGAGCATGGATCAACATATTTCTGCTAACTTTTTGGTACTTAAATGGGGACGACTGTGATTAGTGGAACAAGTCTGAAAAGTTGTCCAGTTTCATGAATATTTTCGACATTTTGAATATCTTGTACACAACCACCTTTTGAGTTCACCCAATTTCATATCTACGACTGTTGATATATCTATAATTTTACCCATCAATATCATAACACCCTGTAAAACTTATCGATATATGTAAGGCGACAACTTTTACAATAATCTACATGTCTGCACAGAAGACAAACATTTCGTGCACCCCGACCTGAAAAAACAAAAATGTTCATAAAATTCTTTCCAAGCAAGCCTGTAATTGGGTGGAATAAAAGATTAAGTATGAAGTGTAGTAAAGGAAAATCAACATTTTAAGAAGAATGCAAGACACGTGGACTATGAAACAATATGAAAAAGTACCCGTAGCCTGAAGTAAGTACAACAATTAATCATACATTACTCATTGCAAATATAAATACAATGAAGTGAGGCTATTAGACTGCTGTATTCGCTTTGTAGCGTGTTTTTAAAATCAGGTTTAAGATGTAAGTTTTCCCCAAACATTTCATGCCTTTCTGCATCCACTTTACAGACTGACATTTTATTAAAAATTTCTTGTCGTTTCTTTGAATAAATTTGAATAAAATGTGTGTAAAATTACAAACTCAAATTTGATTTTTAGTAGTACATAATTTTAGTTTAGCTTAAAGTCAAATTTGTTTCACCAGTAAACTTGTAAGGTGAATGTACATGTTGCCTTTCAGCATGTAAGTTTAAAAGGGTTTACATTAACAATCACAGGACTTATAACATGATAATATTTGGCCATTACATCTTTGTGTTACATTACATGATGCTTTTAATGCTCAGAATAAAATTGTTTTTATACACACGTAAAATATTAACGTGTTAACAACCTCTTTTGCTTGCATATATATATAATACTACTAACTTGAACTTAAACTTTGTCAGGATTATACGTTAATGGCCAACTAACGGATAATCATTTGTCATTTAGCATAAATAATAAAAGTACCTATTTTGTACTTGAGGGCGCTTACTACGTTGATATCAACCTCAATGCTCCAAAATTGATCCTATTCATCGTCGTCACATCAATCAGTTTCAGGGCTACTACTACCGTCATATTACTGCCCTATAATCTTGCACATGCTCAATGTAAAATGGGATGGATAAATGGGTACTTCCTCCCAAAAAGTCATGTTGCCTCAAGTCTAAAGGAAGAGGAACTAAATTAGCTGCCAGCAATGCAATCACAGGTATTACACCTATTTCACAATAAGAATATTTAGCACATAAGGTACATTATACGTACTAAAATGTTTGTGCTGAAAATTTTGGATTTGTTTAGTTTGATTGTTTTATTTATTATGCGTGAGGAGAACTGACGATGAAAAAGGAGGCTTGGCTGAGTAAATTAGTTGTCAATTACATATAATTTGTAGTAGCGCGGATAAGAGTAAGACAAGCAGAGGGCAAACATTCAAAACATAAAGATTATGTGATGAGATATTATCAATGAAAATCATTATGCATTTGCGAAGGTGCAGTGCAATTCCGTTGAGGCATAATATATACTACATATGTGCTTACATTATTATTGTGTACCTTGGGATTGGGAATGGAAAGTTATATGATGTGATGTTATATACTTCTTAGAGTTTGCAGGAAGGAATATATGTAAGAAAATTATTAACAATGAACACAAAATGATAATGCATTTTACAAGGCATCTATCTATATTCTTGAAATGTGCACATTCACCTCAAACAACCTAAATATACTAATTTAGTTACTTTATGCATATGTATGATTTTCAGAATGAAAGAACACATTGTGCATGCTGAAAGTAATTACATAAAATACATGGCTCGATCTGTATCATGAATCATATCCACTGTATAAATATTATTACCAAACTGAAACCACAAAAAGTATATAGCTAAGTAAGTTATGTAAACTGTGATAACGAACAACAGTAAAAAAAACGAAGCCAAATGACGGAATGATCCTATTATCCCACATTAATCCATCATGGAAAAAAGCATGATTCCATGTCCACATTTGCTTTATAGCATTTCACCAGTATTCATATGTATATCATATACATTAATAATATACTGTTATTATTATGGAGCTTGTTTAGGTAAAGCGCTTATCATCATCATCATCATTGAACTTGAATGAGTAGTAACTATTAGCCTGGTCTGTATATCGAATTTAAAGGTTGGAATTATAGTTTCTTGTAGTCAGTTAGCAAGCAGCAGCAGCATAAATGCTACGACAAATCGTCTTGAGGGAGGCAAACGGGAAGAAATTAGCAAAATTTGCTGGTAAATTAATTTATTCAATATTATTTTATACTATCATACAAAGTTACAAGCTGTAATTTTCATTTGTTCCTTTCTGATTTTGCTTGTAACTGCCAAATAGTGTGAGAATACAAACAAACCGAATATATAAAATAGATATTTTTAAAAAAAATCTTTTTTTACATGTGCGTGTGAATTTTTAAAAAACTCAATAGAGATATCGAAAAAGATTGTGACTCAACGGATCACCAATCGGTTCGGTCTAGTGGCATTATTATCAACATTTCATAATAATAAAACACATATCTCAAACATGGGGGAATCTCAGAAATCCTTATTGGACAAAGCAAAGATGCTTGCAGCTTATTTGGCAGTGGATGAGCATGTCAGGGTAAGATGGTCTTACATGTCTTAACTAGGTATATAACTAAGTGATTTGTGGTAAACAAAGGTTGATAAAAGGATTTAAACGATGTAATTGTTTTAGGATGGCCAAGTACTTGGTATTGGTAGTGGAACCACAGCCGTGTATGCTGTAGAAAGAATCGGTACTGACAAAACAAACAAAATGACTGAAAATACAACATTTTACAACATTTAAATCGTCTACGATTCGTTGCCCCAATAAAGTGTGCATTCATATCATATAAATATTACAATTAGCATTATCTTTCTGGCTCACAGCTCAACGAGTGCGGGATGAAAAATTGAGTTTGATTTGCATTCCAACCTCTTTCCAAGCTAAAAATCTTATAATTTCTAATGGTCTTCAACTATCTGAATTGGATGTGCATTATCCGGTAAATTATTTGAAATTATTTTTCAATTGGGTGGGAGGAGGTTAGCGTGAATCAATAATGTTTATGCTATGAGTGTGTAAAAACTAAATTGGTGGTTTTAATTTTTACATGTATGCAGGTCGATGTTACGATTGACGGATGCGATGAGTGCGATCCAGATTTAAATGTCATCAAGGGTGGAGGTGGATGCTTATTACAAGAGAAAATTGTTGCGAGCGCCTCCAAGAAGCTTATAATTGTCGGAGATTTTAGGTAAGTAAATTATATTTAAATGCTTTTGATTATGAATATTATATCATGCATTCTTGCTAACCCATCATTTTCACATGAGCATACAAACATCATGTTCTCAAAAAGCGCCTGATTATGTCGTAAACAGCAAAGAATCTCAATACCTGGGAGAAAAATGGAAAAAGGGCATCCCACTAGAAGTAGCCCAACTTGGATCCAGAGTTGTTTTAGACAGGTTACAAAAGTTCACAAATTCTATCGCGGGACCATCCGCTCCTACCAAAGTGAGACAAGCAGTTAGCAAAATGGGTCCTGTAATCACAGACAATGGAAACTTTATCGTGGACTTTCAAATAGGAGAAGCACTCAAAACAGCTGAAATTCACAATGCCCAGAGCGTAGATACTTGGCTAAAGACCATTCCTGGAATTCTGGAAACTGGTCTCTTTGTCAGAATGGCAAATCAAGCTTACTTTGGTCAACCGGACGGAACTGTACGAACCACTAAAGAGCGCGTATATAAAAACGGTATCTAAAATCATTAGGTTATATACATATATTATGTGTGTAGTCACAAGAGTAAAATTCCTTTTCACGTAAGGCAACAACAACATTCTCTGTTTGTGATACAAAACATTTCCTAATACACCATGCTATCTAATTTTAATTTATATCGAGAAAATGTTTAAAATGATAGGAACAATGTCGTGTAAACCAAAGTTTAAAAATAAAGTATGTTCTCATATACGATTCAATTTTTATTAAAGTTTGGGATTCATTTATGCTGCACACATATTCTTTTAACATAAAGATGAATTCTCTTACAAAATGGAAATTGAAGCTAATTTTCCTAGGTGTGTGTAGGTAGATGCACATTCATGTACTTTTTTTGTATAAATACTAATACTCAAACCGAATAAAAATAAAAATTAGTGATTAATTTGATAATATTGATACATAATTATTTACATTAAAAAGCTGGCTTAAACGGATGTACATACGTTATGCGTGGATATTAAATAAAGAAGCTATCATTTTAGTTGAATTCAGATGTAGATTCATTGGTGTAACTGATCACGACTCGATTGGATTTTGTATAACAATCATGGCATAGTCTTTTTCTGAAAATAAAATCAATACCATTGCAAAAATCCCAAAAATACAAACATATTTTAAAGCAAATTATACTTAGAATCACATAAATATGTTTCACAATTTACCAGGGCAAACGAGTACTTCGTGCTTCTTCGTTCTAAGTCTAATGAAGGTTAAATCATTGTTAGAGTCCAATTCTTTGATCATTGATCTAGACTTATCCAAAAGCTGTGTGACTTGTGCTGCGTACTGAACGCTGAGGGCGTTGTCCAAAGTTGACTTTATTGGAATTCCTAAAGTTAAAGAGATCATTGCAAGCATATAATGCTTGAAAGGCTTGTTAATATGGGACAACGCATAATTCATTTATTAATTACCTTCATGATTAATTACTACCAATCCAACCACTCCTTTATGGGACAAGATCCGTTTAATCGCCTCTTCCACTTCATTTGACTACACAAACAATACCAGCACAAAATATAACTTGTTAACCTATAGAATACGAATGCAGTCTGTTGGTTGATTATGATCACGTGTATTATTTGCTAAAAAAGGTTACAACTATTACCATTTTCTCGGGGAAAGTAATTAACTGACCACCTTCAAAAGTAAAAATCCACTTTCTACTATCAGCTGCTGATGATGAGGAATTAGTCCCAAGAAGATCCAATTTTAACGTAGGATAATTTCAAGCGATAGCTCACATTACACACAATGACAGCACAATGGTCAAAACTTGGTAATTTTTAAAACTTTAAATTAAAACGCACTGATAAATTACTTTTCACGGTTTTCCTCCTGTCACTTGTTCGGTACTTTTCCCACAGATGACTAATTCGTTGAATAATATTTTGTCAATATTTTGTACAAAAGTAGCTTCCGCCAAAATATTTGTTTTGATGGAGCACAGCATGCATGTAATTATTACATGAGTCCGTCCTACAGTATAGAGTTCAACAATAATAAAAACTTTCTATTGTTTTTTACTCGGAGACTGGAGATATTATTTGGTGAAATGAAACTATTGACTATTATCAAGGTACTGAATGAAATATAGACCCATGCAGTAAATAGAGGTAGGTCGCATTCTATGGAAACGCT
>JAHZNC010001099.1:20772-46897 GCA_027744095.1 Zhuqinia jingwanae
AGTATATAGAGGTAGGTCGCATTCTATGGAAACGCTCTGCTGGGGACGATTTTCTCCTCCACTGGAAAAACCGTCCATCAAATGGCAACATTTATTCCAGCGACCATACTGAATATAATTCCAGCAACTTCTAAAATGTATAAATTGTAACTTCAGTACTATGTTTCAACATTGTCAAATATTCAAAACGAAAATTTATTTGAACATGTAAGAAAACAAAGGTGGAGACACAGAGTTTAAATGAGTGAATGATAATAATTATTGTAACTATAGAGTAAGTAGAAATTAAATAAGGTAGTAAAGTTCCGCCAGAGGGGTGGACGAAGGGATAGTTCCAAGTATACAAGCGGTGTTGCCTCTTTGGATGGCAAATGTCATTTAAATTTGGTCAACTACCCGATATTCATAATGTAATTAAAATAAAAAAATGAACTTAGTATATTTATTAACACAATGTACAGCATTTGCATAATTAATAGTAGAATCACATCTAGAAATAGCATTATCGAATTTACCACCTCCAAAAACGTTGACTTTTCTGGCTTGCCTAATTCAAGATGAAGTTGCTGAAATTATATTCATGGTTGGTTGCTGGAGTAAAAGTGGCCGTTTGATGGACGGTTTTTCCAGTGGAGGAGAAAATCATCCCCAGCAGTGTTTCCATAGAATGCGACCTACCTCTATTTACTGCATGGGTCTATACTTCATTCAGTACCTTGACCATTATTATTTATGATGCGAAATAAAATTATTATTAACACTCCAATTGAAGTATTTGTTTAAACATTGAAACATATTTCATTCATTTATTCTTGTTTTGCAATTTTTATTTTAAAAATAATTACAAAAATTGAGAGTATACAACAGTAAAACATAATTGATCGAAATATTAGTAAAATTTGACAATCAAATATATTATATATGTATAGTGTATTTAGTGCAAATAAAGAAGAAAGCATGCTAGTAGGTCATTTACATCTTTAAAAGAAATTAATAAAAATATTTAAGTTTCTTTCGGAAATGCGAAGTAAATAGTTTACATCTCTATTTACGTTAATAATTAATGCAAAAATAAAATTATGATTACGACAAATGTGCAGCATTCCAAAAATAAATACATATATCATTTCCAGATACATATATACATAATATGTATAAATCTATGTAAGACAAGTTAGAAAAAGCGCTAAAACATAGTGAAGGGTACCTACCTATATATAATAGAAGAATGATAATTGATACATAAAAGAATAAGAATACATTTCATTAATTATGTATACACATATTCTTTTACATATCAATTAGAATAACCTTATGTCATCATGATGACTAAACCCACAGCATTTACTTCCAAGCTACCGCCAGATACTGGAATATTCGTCTTGCCCATATTTTTTTTAAAAGAAAAAGATCATGTCATGATGATTCATCATGATGATCTAGCTAACTGATTGATTTGTAGCCATTATTATTAAAAAAAATAGGAGCAGAAGACAAATAATCTATTCCGACGAAGGCTTGGAGTACAAGGAAAAAACCCATTTTCTTCAAGGTAAAAAACCTTGTACGTGGGAAACTATATCTAATCCATCAATAAACGTTAAATCCTACATATTCTCTACACCGTAAACTTTTAAATGATACCATAAAGCATAAAATAATCAAAATCTGCAAACGGTTATGCCCTTCTTGAACTTTACAGTCTTAAAAATTTTAATATACAATCATTAGCTTATCAAAACTTCTTCCCAAACATACAACCAACACAAAACAGTACTTTTTATTTTCAAAAGTACATTCAAACTCAAATTTATTTCATGCATTTACAGTCTCATCGTAACAGATTCGTTTATATTAGCAGAACGAACGGAACTAATCAGGGAGGCCCGGAGTAATAATGGTGCATGGGAACTCCAGATGGGGCTGCTCCGTAGTACTTTACAGGGTACATAGCGGTCACATTAGTCGGGGGAGCAGGAGCCTGAACCTGGGCTTGTTGTGGTCTCGGAACGTTGCCCGCCATAGAAATAGTAGACGACGGAACCCCTGTTCCAACCGCTGCTGTCGTCACTGCTGCTTTAACTACGTTTGCGTAACTCCTACCAAGGCCAGAATCAGTAACAATGTCAACATCCTGACCGCCGTTCACCTTGCTAAAAGCTGATCGGTCTCCAAATCCTTGGCGAAGACCCCCACTAAGTTGGGCTTTGAGACCACCCCCCACATCAGTACCGTGATATCCATATTCGTTGTTAGTATATCCTACGGCAGAATTATTGTTGAGTCCGCATAGTGGTCTAGGTATTGGTATTGCCGATTGCAAATTGTTCATGGGTGTTCCAGGTGCTGCATTCATAGTCTGAGGAGTGTACCCATATCGCGAATTCGGGTCTGCGTAGGAGTGTGAACGATCATTGGAAACAAGTGATTGATGCGAATGCATTGTGCCAGGTGTTGAGTGCATTACATTTCCTCCTTCATTAAGTGCTGGAAATGAGGCGTTCGAGTTTGCCCAAATGCGACCATGTGCTGAAATGGATGATGAAGGTTCTGAATATGTGCTGTTGTAATTAGCCCGGTCAGGTGGAATAGGAGCAACAGAAGCAGGAGACTTGTGTGGGATTGGAGTAAATAAATTATTCGAAGGAGCAACTGGATTATTTCCGGAAGTATTCAAGCTCTGATAATGCTGATAAGCTTGTGGCATGGTATCTACAGCTGGGCGACTGTTCGTGTAGTTTGCTGTTGCTTGCTGCTGAACATGTTGCTGTTGCTGCTGGGGCATTCGTGGGGTCGTGTTAACTTCTCCAGAATTGATGGCGTACATCAACTTCGCTCTTAGATTTTGAATATCGACAGATAATGGCTCTCCAGAGGCCGCATGCTGTTCAAGGATATGAGCTATAGTAGTTATTTCGTCTTGAGTCAACTTGTTTTGATTAGAATTTGATTGACTAATCTGACCATGTTGTTGCTCATGATATTGGACTGGCTGGTTATACATATTTCGCTCATCATACGTTGCTTGAGTGTGTTGCGGTGTCGCATTAACTGTTGGGTTTGGATACATATTACTTGAAACTTGTGGCCGTCTGTACAAAGGTTGTCCTGTAGCATAATGCTGCTGAGCCTGTGCTACTGAACTGCTTTTTACGATGTAATTAGGATTATTTTGAAGTCCTGTCATAGTCTCCGAGCCACCAGCAGGTGCACCGCCGCCCCCATTCAAATTTCCGTAAGGTACTGACTGTGTGGGTCTTGCATAAGCTGCATGAGTGGGGAAAGATTGAGGTACAACGCTCGGGGTAGGAGGATACTGTGCCACTCTCGGTTGAACTGCAGCTCTTACATGTTGCTGTGTTGGCACCGCAGAACTAGCTAGTTGCATATTCGGGGTAATATTTGACACCTGAATTCCCGGACCGGGGGTCACATTCTGGCTCCAGGGAGTAGCAGCTTGGGATGGAATATATCCTGGATAACCTTGAACCAATCCTCCAGGATAAGGTGGCCGCATGTACAACTGCTGCTTTTTACATAGAATATCATTTGAGTTTTATGCATTATTTGACTCATAAATTTCATTATAGTTGAAATAATTACAAGTTTGAATTAATCAACACTTACTGGTGGTTGGGAGTTGTGTTGTTGGTAGAACGTGGGATTCTGAACCGGTAGACCTTGTGGCGGAACCATATGACTATTTTCTCCATAATGCTGTTGAGGTGGATAGTATCCAGCGTGTGATTCCGTATACAGTGGAGCTTGAGGTCTAACTTTGCTATACTGGTAAGATGGTTGGGCCACTTGGGAGTGTGTCAGTGATGGTACAACACCACTAGAATATGGATTGGTAATCATCGCAGGTGTTGGAATAGCAGAAGAAGTCATTACTATTCTGTTGAAACTTTGCTGCGGTTGGAATTCACTTGCCAACGGATTTAGCCCCCATGTCAATCTCATTTCTACACCCAAAATGCTTTGCTTCAGTTGCAAGAAAGTTATACCAAAGAGTGATTTGCTTTCATGGCAAATGCGTATATAATCTTCCCATATCCGCCTGTAAAGTAAAACGTTAAATTAATTAAAACTATTTACATTCACAAATTAAGTTAAAACTAGTAATATTTATACTCAAAATATACACAGTTACGCACCTGCACTTTCCAACAGAACACAGGGACACCGGATCCCCAACAACAGATACAAGGGATTGTGCTCTGGTCAACGCCGTATTAAGAAGTTTTGGACTGGAAAAGAACCCCAAATCCACTTCATTTCCTACAGCTTCAGGAAGAATTCTCACCCAGGGTCGGAAAGTTCGCACAGTTGATAAAAACACAGCCCTGAATTGTTTTCCTATTTGATAGAAAATTGTTTAAAAAACACATTACGCTACGATAAAGTTCATCAAGTTACTTTTCTAGTACATAGAAAATTCAATATTACCTTGAACATTAAAAACTCGTTCTACAGACACGCTATGAAGACCCTTTTTCCTCAGCCGACTACGAATTCTTGAAACCTGATCAGCGTACGGTGTCAAAACCCCGATCGCATTTTCATCGCGATAATCCCCCCATTTCTCTGGCCATGATGATATTAGCTCGCTTATTTTCTCGGTAAGTTCAAAAACCTATAACAAATAAACAACAATATAAACTAGTTCCATTACGCACAAATGATACATAACTTTTCATTCAGTATCAAACCTCTGCCATATTGTAGTAAGAAGTACTTTCAGAATCCTGAATGTCTTCTCCACGGGCTGCAAAGAATGTAAGAGGGAAAAAGCTATCATGTACAGGTTGGGTCTTTGCACACTCCAGTTTCTTGGTATAAAAAGAGTCTGAGACGAACTATAAAATTAAAGTTTAAAGATTTGCTGAGTGAAGATGTAGTAAATTAACTTATCCTATACAGAGGATTTAGTATCTTTGTTGTCATCATAATATCTGTTTCTCAAATCAAACCTGAATAATTGCAGAATGGGACCTGTAGTTTTCACACAACATAAGTTTGCAAGGGTGTGTATCAGGATATAAAGCATGAAGGCGCTCCAAAAGTGAAGGATGAATATTCCTAGCTTCTTCTGAGAAAAGTTCAGGGCTTAACTGTACAAAGTAGTGAACAGATAATATATATTTGGAACCTCACTACTACGTAATATAAACAACGATCGTCATCATGAAACTTACTTGAAAATGATCACCAGCTAACACTAGTTTGGTTCTTCGTCCTGCTGACATCAACGGAGTAATGGCTTCACTTTCCATTGCCTGTGCTGCTTCATCAAGGAGAATGTGGCTAAACGTTTCTAATAAATGAAATGAAATTTAATGTGTAATGAAAATACAACAATGTTTTTGTTTTTCAAATGTTCCAAATAAGTAAATAAGTACCTTCTGGAAGATTCATTTCCATCAACAAATATGAAGTGCTTAGGGTAACGACAATGACACGATGGTTCAAAACCTCATCGAATGTCGGTGGTCGAAATTTCATTGCTTCGATTGTGCAATACTATAATAATACAACGACAAATGTTACAGTTAGTATAACGATGATAAGGTATAGATAGATAATTCTTAATTAAGCGAGATAACTATTCGGCATTACCTTCAGTACAACGGGGTGCACCGAACTCAAATTTCTCATTTCATAGTAAATCCGAAGTGGACGAGCCTCTTCAAAGCCTTCTCCAACCCAAGAATCTAAATACTCCTTAATGTAACTAAACAGGAAAACGCCAAGTGAAAATCTTGTGAATTTTATACGTTTTTACACATGTGCGTAACACAATATTTCAAAATTATCTTACAGATCAGCCGCGCTGTTAGAATGTGTACAAACCATCACACGAGTGTTCTTCTGTGTAAGTATTTTCCTTATACATTGTGCTAAAGTGAAAGTCTTGCCAGAACCAAATGGGCCTACGTATAAAGGATCGTGTTAGAAAAGGCGTTCGTACTTTGTACTTTGACCGTTTAAATAGCATTAGATAAGCAAGTTCACCTCTACACGTAATAGCAGTTTAAAGCTTCAAGCATAACAAGCAAGCTTACCGATAACAAGAATCGGAGGAGTACGACAATTTTCTGCTGTAATTGCAATTAATGCCTCCTTTTGCTTTGGATTCAGCCGATACGAAGAGGTTTCAACGTCACTCCATTGTCTTTGGAAAAATAGAAAACAATAGCACCCATTTTAATGATGGTCGCATAATATGCATCAATAGTAGAAAAAATATACACAAACATAAATTGTTATCGAGCGTACTTAATAGGACTCCACGGAATGTTACAATTAATCGCTAAATCGGGAAACAACATGTTTAAATGACTTTCTTCTAGTTGATCGATAACTTTCTTTTGTTCAATAAAGGCTGTGCGATCTAATTGAAACTGAATATCAAATTGCATGATGTCCCCATCTTTTAAGTCTAATTCAGCCACACTGGTTCTTCCAAGATCCAAGTAAACAGAATTTTTTGTTTTGTCCGATATTGGACAAAAATATACTCTAATCTTGTTGCTGCCATCAGATCTTCTCGACTCTTCAGATTTTGTGAGCAGAACAGCATTACAGCTTCGTAAAATCAGTCTACCAACTGCTGTGTCCTCCGATATGTCACTGCGTGTATCATTATGTATATCTAATTTTAGTACTTTCCATCACCAAAAAAAGAATGATTTGGAATTAAAATTTTAACTTACCGAAAGAGGCTGATGCGACCGTACAAAGTCCCGTCTACTGCATAGCGTGTCATTCCCTCATTGTACCCTCCAGCAACAATATACTTTTCAGATAGGTGTACGTTAGTTGTTACGTTGTATTTTGCAAGAATCTCTTGTCGAGATCTTTCCTCTTGCGTAAGCAGGAATCCTGTAAAATAGTAATTACATGATTAGTTTTTATTATTACATTTTGGTTTTATATGCTTTAAAAAACTTCCCCATTTTAAACTTACGCATTCGCTCCTTGTAATAAGTTTTAGACAATGGATCCTTTGTATTTTCCATAAAGCTCTCTGGTTTAGTAATAAAAGCACCACTAATTAAAGCAAACCCCAGTTTTTCAGATGGCATCTTCTCGCCAGTGTTGCTGTCAACCATTTCCGCGTTTCCGACATTCCATGGTATGTTATTTCTATACCCTTTGCCTCTATCTACAGGTGACGACGTGCTGTCATTAGTACCTTTCCCAGCGTCAGGGTCAGAATCGGGAGGAGGGACCACATCAACCGAAACATTGCGCACTGTTTTGATTTTATTTCCAATATCGAAGACCACGGTTTGACGAAAATTTCCGTATACTTCCGGTGTAAAAACTACTTTTATTTTATAAGTGTATGAGTTGGTACTTCCTCCGGCGATAGCCAGAGCTGCTTCACTTAATTGTGGAACCACGACTTGCGACTAGAAATTTTAAATAAGAATTGCATTATGAAACATTCAATTTCAAAATTAGTTGCATTTAATAATGCAAATTATTTCATTATTGTATGTTACTACTCACCGTTGCATCCAATTTGCTAGATTGATTTAGTATAATACTGTCATTGGGGCCAACAAAACTGCAGGAACTGATGTGAAAGTATTGACGATGGTGCTCATGTAGTAGACACACATACGTAAGGGGTTTTGTGGTTTTAACACTGAACTTCCAGGTAAACTTTTTGAACTTACGCTGCTGCACAGTTGTATGCAATGGCGAAATGCACCTTCAATTTTTAAAAACAACCATTAGCATATATAAATACTCAGTTAGATAGACCAAGAAAATTTGAAGCAATCCCTTCAAAGAAAAGTTTACTTCTTGTTTGGAAAACAGTAAAGTCCAAACAACTTACGTAATTCTAATTTGCTCCATGTCAGTTTCTGATAAAATGCTTGCACCTCCCGCTTGTACAACGGCATTTAGATCTTTGATGTACGTGGAACCGTCGTCGATTTTAAGATTGCTAATTCTTCTACTTACATTTCTAAATGAGGGGAAAAGTCATAAAATTGTAGACGCCGTGATTGGAACAATAATTATTAGTAACAGTTTATGCATGTAATTTATAATATCACGGTTTAATATTACTCAATTTCGGAGCGTCTCTTCCACTCCTCCAGTTCACCTTCTCCATGAGCATCAGGGCATTTTTCTCCTAAAGAGCAGTGGCCAAACCGATACTGAAGACACAGAACAAAGGAACAACGATTTGATGTTGGTAGCGGTCGATATTTCCACTGTGGATCCTTTGATTTTCTTAAAAGCAGCCAGTCAAAATTTAAGCCTAACAAATCCTCAACATCTGAAAACGCATCAGACGCCTCAATTCCATTCTTCACTGCAACCATTAAGCTCTCCAATTTTGTTCTGCACTCCATCATCTCCAGGTCGCGCGGAGAATTTTTTTGCCAAAGCTTAATAACTTCGTTTGCTTGTTCCAACTAGAATAAACAAACGATTTTCAATTTTTATTATAAAATAATTATTGTAACATGAAGCTAAGCTTAAAGTGTTATTAATTTCGCTTAAAATAATATTCAATTTAAACAACTGTACTTACTTTTTTCATTTTACAGAGAGCTACTAGGAGACATTTATATGCTACTGGATTTTCACCCGAAAAGTCTAACATTTTTTTTGCATCATGGACCACTTTGCTGTATCGTTTAAGTCTCATATTCAACAAGACATCTCTTCTCTATCAAACTGCTTTTATCTGTGAGACTTCTGTCCACGTCTGCTGACAAACCATCGATTTTGGCCCATTTCTTACTTCTTATCAAATCCTCGACTTGTGTTTCCAACTCCAAATCTGATGTTTCTATCTCCTCAGCATCCCCCAAGCAAAGATTTAATAGCTGCAGGGCAGCCGAAAACTTTCCTTCTTCCAATAGTTGTAACGCTTGCATTACATATTTGGTACTTTGCACTGTGACATCTTCAATTGAACTTGGTCTGTTGTGTGACGAAAATGACGTTGATGATGCGATTCCGTTCATTTTCTGCATTTGATGCAACTTTCCCTTCCAACCAATTTCATTAACTTAACTAATAGTTACGTGTTTAAAAGTCGAATGTACAGGCAGTTTTGTTCAGTAGTACGAAAATATTGGCTTAAGAAAAAGTGACGTGACATGAAATGTAGGATCTATTGTTACATATTTACATAAAATATTTTTTTTCGATTTTGAATTGTAAAGTAAGTTGTAAGTACATCAGATTTCTTGACAATTGCAAGTTACATGCAACGAATTTCCCTGAAATAATTTACAATGCGATTTGACATCATCTTTCACTTTAAACTATCTCTTATCTTTATCAATTCCTGGAATTGATTACCCAATACGATAGAATAGGACTAAATGAATTACGCGAAATCGTAATTGCGAAAGTAGTACATTCAACTATATATAGACTTTTAGAATGTTTACACGCATTCATTCCATTCGTGTCGAAAACTTACAATTGGAATGGAACCATCGTACAACTAGGGCTTGCAGAATTTGCGTCAAGAATATCTAATTAAAAAGGTTATATTGTATTACAAAAATTACACGAAAGGAAGATGCAGTAGATACAAGATTTTTTCAAGTAGAAATTTTTAGAGTGGCTTCATTGCCTAATAATACTACTGATGGTTTGGAGTTGGAGCCATATTATACCATACTATAGAAATATTATAATTTTCAAGAAATTATTGGTTAAATAATTTTCCGATACTAAAAATTATTGAAATAAGTTAACTTCAGACAAAAATCAGTTACTTTTTAGTTGAATCGACGATACTTGCAATTAATCTTCCTAATGTAAATATACAAATATGAAAAGATACACACTTAATTAAGAATAAGCGTTCTTACAACTAGTAAATTTTGTTCCGATTTCCAGCAGATGGCAAGAATTTGTGAATCGGTTTGAGATTCTTAATGAATTCGGCTCCTGAGAAAAGTTACAACAAGAGATTAATCTATGACATGCAAATTATGAAAATGAATGCGGAAATTGTAGATGATGTGTTTGTACCTGGTGAAAATGATGAAGACAAGGGACAATCAGCGAAATCGCTCCTTACTCTTCCCAGATAAATGACTGGTGGGAAGACTTATTATTTTATTCGTGCTTTTATTTTATTTACCTTCCAGGAATAGTATATGGACTAAATGACAATATCTTAACAAATTTTGACATGTAACCTATAAAACTGACGGTTTAACTATCATAAGTTCAAGAATGATCAAGGTATAATCGTGTCTTAAAAAAACCTATTTACTTCTGACTTGAGAAAAGTGGACAACAGATTGGACGACTCACAACTACTGAAAAATTCTTTACCTTTAGTACTGCTTATGTTTATGAATATCCTTCTTTTTTTTGTTTTTACCTACTACATTTACAAGCTAAAAAACAATTACCCCAACTTAACTATGTACAATTACCATACATAATATACATACAACTATACAATATCCTTAATCTTTTGTAGTTTGATTTCAAATGACTTGAACTCAGCAATAATCTCTGGAAAATTTACTTACATACATGCTTACTTTAAATGATAAGAACGCCTAAATAACCTACAATCTAAGAATTCAGCAACTAACAATCGAGCTGAATGATAAATTAATTATGAGTATAATATTTCAAAACTTTCGATAAAATAACAATTGTTAATAATTGATCAAGTAACCACTTGATTCCGAACTGAATTGACAAACAATAATTAATTTAACAATAATAATTTTATTAAAAGTGTGTTCAGACTAAATACAAAGAAAGACTAATAATTAGGAAAACTACTACTACTACACCAGAAGCTACACAAACTTTTTCACGATTATTATATAAGCGCTTTCAAATTATAAACTTTGGTTGTTGTTGTTGTAAAGTTGGTGTTACGTCTACGTGTTGATCAGCCTTAATTACTTATAACTTTTTAATGCAATGTAACTTACTAACTATTACTCATACTTTACTTACAAGTTATGCAATAATAGTTAATTGGAGTTGACACCATTTAAACAGTTTTTGGTCTTATTAAGCTTGACAGACGACGGAGGAATAGAGAGAGTCAAGAGAAAAAGAGAGCAGCAGATCAAGCAAAAATATCAAGGCTTTCTTCAAAGGAGGAGGAGGAGGAACCAAAATAAAAACAACTCTTGAGCCATTGCGGGTGTCTCACGATAGCCACCTGACTTCGCTGCTTTGTTTGATGCACGCACATGAGAGAGCAGCATCAGCACAGCAGCACGAGCACGCCATATCGCAGCATTCGCAGCAGGAGACCTTTGCCTTTCTTTTGCTGTGCCTTTGTTCTCTCCTGCTTTCTTTCTTTGTCTGAAAAAATGATGCGTAGTTTGAGTGCGTGGGCGTTGCTTGTGCGATGGTGAAAATAAATGCTTGAACTAAAATGTAAAAATTAAAAGTCAATGACAATTAAGTTCACGAAGAATTCTAACGCATTGAGATTGAGATTGTAATCTCATAACACAAAGTTTGATGTACACATATTTTGTTCCGATCAGATCATGAAGTCCATAATAAAGTCTACAATTTAAATATCTGTGCAAATATGAATTATGTTGTAAGAAATGTTATCTTATTTGCTTCACATTTTAATAAACGATTATCACTGATAATTTATCAGTCTGCTGGTTTTTGTCCGAACAGTCCTTGTGTTTTTATGGATATGAGTGGTTGTTGAAATTTCGCTTTTACTTGTTCCTCTGACTTTTGTGATTTTGACTTGGCACTACTTCTTGAATCTCCTCCTCCTGCTGATTTTGATTTTAAAGAGCCTCGTGATTTTGTGAGATCCGTCCTGTCCGATGCACCACTGACATCAGGGGAAACTTTACCTGATTGCGAGTCAGTTTCTCTTGCTTTCAATGAGTTTCGACCTTTAGAAATATCAGCTCCTTTCGCTGAAGGTTCCTCAGAGGCCCAGCTTATATCAGGGGATGCTCCCCTGTCGTCCACTGACTTTTGGGAATCCCTGTTTCTTGACATGGTCTTTGCTTCTTCCGCCACTGAGATATCTGAGGCGCACGTAATGTCATCAGGCGATCGTTCCCTTTCTCCTGTGCCTTCTGACTTGACAGAATCTTTTTTACTGGGAGCACTCTTGTTGGATTTTCGTGATCCACGACTCTTTCCATCAGGGGAAATGTCCCGATTGAAATCTACTGATTTTACTGATCCTCTTTTTCTGACTGAATGGTCAGAGGCGCAGCTAACATCCGGAGAGGATCCTCGTTTCTTCCCTGACTTTACCGACTCTCTCCTCGACGTTTTCTTTTCTTCAGTTTTTTCTGTTTCGCAATTTACCTCGGATACGCTTTCAGCCTTTGATTTAACGGAATCTCTTGTTCTTTTGATTTGTTTTTCTTCGTCCGGCCCAGCAGCGTCTGTTTCAACGTTTGATTTAACGGAATCTCTCGTTCTTTTGATTTGTTTTTCTTCGTCCGGCCCAGCAGCGTCTGTTTCAGCGTTTGATTTTATGGAATCTCTAGTTCTTTTGATTTGTTTTTCTTCTTCCGGCCCAGCAGCGTCTGTTTCAGCGTTGGATTTAACGGAATCTCTTGCTCTTTTGATTTGTTTTTCTTCTTCCGGCCCAGCAGCGTCTGTTTCAGCGTTTGATTTTAAGGAATCCCTTGTCCTTCTGATTTGTTTTTCTTCAGCTGAACTAGCAATGTCTGTTTTTCCCTCTGTGGCATCTTTCGACGCATCTTTGATACTTTCTCGCTTGTTTTGAATTTCTGAATATTCTGCAAGCACAGGAAGATAGATTGATTAAGTTTATATGTAAATATATTTGTAATTTAAAAATTTGCATGCATTAAAATTAGGGACACACTAATGAGAAACTGAAGAAAGATACAGTATTACAATTATTTTTAAACCATTTAAAAAGTCACGAATTTACTGTCACTAAATTCTGTGGCACGAACTACCTAAATACTATTTTTAGTGATGACACATATAATTACTGACTAACCATGCAAATTTTTCGTAAATTCCCATTCAATTTCTTAGATTTCCTTCCCCACAGTTATGGAGTTGAGCCCATATATAGATGCTTTCCAACTTCCAAATATCCAGGTGGCCAATTTTAAGACTTTTAGTTTGATCCAAAATAATGCTGATATTTTAACTAATAAATTGCAGTGAAAATATAGTACAGACAACATTGATGCGGAATGCCGGCATGCTGTTTTGCTTTATATTGTTGGAGAAACCTCGATAAAACGGTATACCTGTGGAATGCCGCTATATGAAGATTCCTTATTAAATTTTAACATTTTTTCATCAGTTACGCTATACCAGTCGAGTTGTTGATGTGCTGTTAGTGTGAAAATATGCATACATAAAACAAAAATATTTGTATAAAACGTGTTATTTGTAAATATACACAAGTTGCTCATCTTTATTCATTACAATACAAACAAGATGAAGGCCGATTTAGATTTCTTAACTCTTAGCTCCAAAAATTATTTTCAGAAAAAACTTATTTTACATTTAATAAAACAATCTTACACTTAATTTAACCTACATGTGATCAAAGGAGATGTAGAGATGTAGTATCTACTATGAATGCATATGTATATATACTTGGCAAGTGGCAAATAATTATTGAAAATTGTACCTATGTATATGCATCATCATTAAAACCATGAATTTTTTCAATGATTAATAATGATGGTTAAAGTAACTTAATGAACACACTGTACATACATTATTCTACACCTTGCACCCTTTCATTCACTCACTAGTGCTATTACCCTCGGTTTCCGGATTTGTATCTGTGCCTAATCCGGCTCGAGCTTGTTGGATCAATAAGGCTGGAGGAATTCTGATTTCAGGCCCCTTCAACAAGTTCATTATAAAGTCTGGTCAGTAGAAGAAAGATTATTACAAATACAATTATTCCAAATTATTTCGACATTTTCTCATCTTATCTTATATTGCATGTCATCCGTGCATACTACCGCTTCGCTCACCTTCGTAGTCTATTTGGTCCTGAATTGGTTGGCCGCAATCTTCGATAATTTCCAATGTTTCCTCTTTGTCAAGCTTCTCTTCACCTGCATCATTTGAAATGCAAAATTATGGCATTATGCCAATTTGCCTAAGTAGTGGTGGTATAAAAATAATTCCTCAATATCACAAATACCATATCCCTGCAGCAGGCCACTTAACGTCGAAACACTAATTGTTCCAGACCTGTCCTTGTCGTAGCCGGAAAGGCACTCTAAATAATCTTCAATCGTTCCTTGCTCCTTATCTTGCTTGGCTTCTTGATAAATAGCAAGAAACTCCTCGACAGCAAGCAGTTTCTCATCTTTAAAAAATATAAATCTTCACTATAGACGTGTAACCCAAAAAATACTCATTTTTCAGTAGTTATCTTACTTCTTGTCCTTGTTCCTCCAAGATTACTAATTCTTCTTAACGAGGGACACAATCCCATCGCTCTCAACGCGTTTCCAAGCTGGTTCGCATCTATCTTGTTTGACCCCTCAAAGTCGTAAATTGAAAAGGCAAATTTTGCCCCTGAAATGAACCATTATACAAAAAATTTAACACTTTTTCAATAATTGTCTATAATTATTCCTTAAACCAAAATTACTGAGCACTTACTTTCAATTTCTTGTCTACTCAGTGACATGCTCAATTTGGAGTCGAGCAAATAAAAAATAAAAAAATCAACGTTTCTTGAATAATTTTTTTTAATATAAAAAAGTAGGAATTTGCAGTGAAAGTAACCGAACGACTTCACTCTTTCCTGGAGCTTTCTGAAACACTGAGAGTAGCTCAACCTTTGCTCCAAGAAAATGCTACCACCACCAACGGTTGCGTGAGATGAATGTTACAATTTAATTTGTAGGCGTGGCTCTTTTAGTAAGCAACAAAACTAAAGTTGATTGTACCGATTCGAAAAGAACCTTGCTCGTCTCGTTGGTCGACACCACTCAAGGATATGATGTTATGCAACTTTTATTTTTTAAACTTTTTCTAGTCTACATGACATGCTTCCTCTTTCGGTCTTCCTTTCATTAAATTTACAAGACATTTTCCAAGATGGAAATGGATAATGCTTTTAAAGTAACTTTCAAAACCAAGTATAATCTGCTGATAAGTTGGTCATGTTATGAACTACGATGTGATCATCAGAGCGTTTTAAACATCCCAGTTTTAATGCATGGTTTACGTCTGTGTCTGTTGCAGTAAAATTTGACATGTTATTGGTGAATCTGCTTTAACGCAAACGCTACAGGTATGCTGGTATGCATACACATATTATGTATGATATATAAACTAATACCAATGCCATGTTTCAAAGAGAGAGAGATATGCATATTATTAACTATTCGCGAAAAAAGTTATTGAGATCGTTGGAAATGTCTGTCCGACCGTCCGTGCTCTCTCTTGCTCAGTGGCCACACCGTTAAAACCAGTGGGTCAAAAAATTTGGTGCATAGGTACCTTAGGGTATGACATCGACCCTTTATAAGCTTTAACCCCGGGGGATGTCCCAGGGGCGGCGTTTACCCTATTGAGCCCAAACTTGGTATACACAAGTACCATTTATTAATTCGTAATTATTGAATTATTCAATTTTGCGTTATTTGATTACGTCATTATGGTTTGGCGCGAATAGTCTTTTAAACTGTTTGCAAGAGTTTAATAAGTGTATTTTAATGGAAGTATGTCTATACAACGAAGATGTATGCGGAAAGATCACTTCTTTGTGCTGACATGATACTATTTTTAAGTTGAAAGAAGCCTTAAATCCGGTGAAGTGAAAAGTTTCATTTATGGAATGTCGTAAAAAGATGAAAATGAAATACGATTCTATCTTTGAAATCCAGTAAAACTGTACGAAACATAATATCCGTTTCCTGACATCATACATATATGTCTATGTATAGATATATACCTATATCTATAAGCATGAGGAAAATAAACACAGATATTATAGATATCTATTTGTAATAGACACGTGTAGGTATATGTTTTTACCAAAAATATTTTGAAAAATAAGTTTTTTGTGCCACTAATTACGAGATATCAAAAGAAAACATGATTGCGCCTTAAAATAAAATTTGTGTCAATTGGATGCTTAAATAACAGAAAATAAATAAATTTATTGATACACTTGGCGTAACATGTTTGGATTAGACTTGAAGTAACTTATAATTATTATTATATCATCTAAATTTTAATGGATTTAACAATATTTACTATAATATATTTATATTGCAACATTAAGTACCAAAATATAATTACCTATGTTGATAACATTTTACATGGAAAATACTACACATCATAACATTATTTTGCGTTGCGCGAGTAAGCATGCTATCTGATCTTAATGACAAAGAAGCATTACAATCCTACCATCACCGTAAATCCGCAAGAAACAAGATTAAATTCAAAATTATTTATTTTTTACTTTACTCAGGATAAAATAGCATATTATGCTTTAATTCTATGACGCAGGATATGACTTGGCTTGTGAAGAGAAATATACTAATAAAGTTTCATCTTCTCTTAAAATTTTGTTCCATTCTGTCAAAAAATACTTTTTTTTTGCTTTGAAAGTCATAAACATCGCGATTTGTAGGTGGAGGATGGAAGTAAAAAGTAGCATGTAGGTTGATTTGACGGTTGTTGCCTGACGGATAGAATCAGAGTGGCTTGGCTTTTTGAGTTTGACTAGACTTGACAAGTTTACGAGTATATATTGCAGTAGCATCATCTTTTCAGTCAGGTTTGCTGACGAAAACTCCTAAAAAACAGAAAATTGTAGACCAGTAATTTTGGTGATGATGATGATGAAGATTCCATGCTGATAAACTTGTGGCTTTTTTAATGGTGGCGCTGGTGGAGTTCAAACTAGATATAGGTATTATCCTTTAACGTAAAGTGTTAACTATAAAAAAGGAAGGTGAGTAATGCGTGAATGTTTTTATTTGAAAAACAGACCAAATACATTTGAAATAGACGTAAACTTTCACTTCACTTTAGAGTTTCACATAATCTGCACTTTACATTCCAAATTAACCTAGTTGAAAACTTGCCAAAACTATAATAAAATAATGTATAGGTATATGTATATGTGTGGATTTTTCATCAAAATGTCAAATTGAGCTTATCTTCATCCTCTGCTGCGCTTATGTAATTGGAGCAATGAGCTCGTGCAAGAGCTCTTTTATGATCATAATCAAGATCAAAAATTGTTAGGAATTTGTCAGGATGGATCACATCATACACAGCTAGTAGGAATCCGTAGATGATCGACCATAAGCCCATACCTAGTGATGCCCAGAAGCAAATCCCATACCTGAAAATGTATACATTTTCATTAGAAAAAGTTTCACAAACAAAATATGATTGCATCATCAGTCATCAAGTCATCTTCATCATCGAGTGCACATTTCCCTACACTACCAAATGATTTACCAATTCGTACATAATTATTTCAGATGAGCTCATCTAAGAACCCAGTTCAGGTGACAAATCCACCAATAAATGTTAAATGCATACCCACCTATACGTATTTATTTCATTTAGAATGCATGCCATGTACGTGTTGTATGGTTGTATGTATTATAAAAATGCTTTTTGCACCTTAACTCCACGTAACTATCCCCAATGACTATACAAGGTAGTGCCTCTGTTATAGCTGCCCAGTAAAAATAGACTACCGAAGCAAAGATCATCAAAATTCCGACTGCAATAAAACCATAACTTCCGTATCTGGGAATAGCAGCAACTAGCAACGCAGCTAAAAACCAGCCCACTAATGCAAACACCAGGATTAAGTATGCATGATATCCGGCTTCGAGAATCCTATGTGACCACTCAAACCCCGTTGTGGCTGATAACAGACATTCATACACAGTGAGAATTGGAATGGGCAGTCCACGATTTAGTGCTTTCACAAGTACACCATCAAAATTACTTGGTAAGTACATGTTCACCTGTAAATTAAAAACAACGAAATAATATACGAGGCCATTAAACTCTGCTGCCGATGCTGGATGAAAGCAAGCTCGTAGTACATTATATTAATGTTGGATGGGCTCAAATCATAAAATCTCAACAATTTAGATCACACAACGTATTGTTGGTAAGCAAACGGTAAACAGAATCAACTTGAAGGATTTAGCAGCAAATCTTACTTCACCACAACAGTCTCTCGTTTTATACAGAATAAAATTTCAGTTCTTGTAAACTTGCTGCAAGTAATAAAAAAAGGCCACTCACATGCTCATTATAATATATCGCAGGGGCTCGTTCCCCACCAAAAGCAAGCTCGTAGTACATTATATTAATGTTGGATGGGCTCAAATCATAAAATCTCAACAATTTAGATCACACAACGTATTGTTGGTAAGCAAACGTGTAAACAGAATCAACTTGAAGGATTTAGAAGCAAATCTTATTTCACCACAACAGTCGCTCGTTTCATACAGAATAAAATTTCAGTTCTTGTAAACTTGCTGCAAGTAATAAAAAAAGGCCACTCACATGCTCATTATAATATATCGCAGGGGCTCGTTCCCCACCAGCACGGAGTGTCAATGAGCCATTCATGTGTACATCATAATTCCTGTCAATAGTTCGTAACGTCACATTGAACGATGCCAGGCCAATATGAATTCCAAGGTCGTACTCAAACGGCTACAAACATACAAGTTAATTTAAAAAAAATTGAAATTGCCAGTTATGAAATTTTGGAGTAACATAACGCTGAGGGAAATACCTGGGCTATGAAATAATCCAAGGGAGATTGTATTTCACCGTGTCCCCTTACCCATTCTGGAGTGATTAAGCACAGGCCAATTGTTACTCCAATCATGAGAGTGTTTAAAGCCTAAATAAATCGACACAAAATTCATTGAAATTTTACTACTGTACCAGTATTATACATATAAACGAAATAAGTAATTTGGTCAATAATTTAATTTTCTTTTGTCTAATTTGAAAAATATACCGCAATCAAGGAATGTAACTTGTGTCTGATGATGGGGAAGACTACGAAAAACATAAGAAGAAACGTTATCGCCGTAGCTAAAATGGTTAGAAAGGACCGCTGAAAATACAAGGTTGGTTCAAGCCGATTCTCCTCCCCATACCATGCTGGTCCACCTGGGTTCCACCGAGCCATGGAAAAGAACCACCATGGGTAATCCCATCCCGTGGTGCTTGAAGTATTCTAAAAAAAATAACAACAATTACTCATTATAATGCAAACAAAACATACCAATAAGGTTAAGTTAAAATCTAACTGTTTGAAAGTTCAATACCATGTTTGTAGCGAAAGCTAAATAATTTAATTGTGATTTTCTGTTAGTTTGTAATTTTTGTTTACTACTTGACTAGTCTTTTTTTTTATAGAGATAACAATTTGGTGATAATAAGAGTGCATGTATACGGGCAAGGAGTTAAACCTCTTAAAGCAGTTCTTATTGTAAGCATGCATAGCTACAAGCACAATTCTAAGGACAAACTACACTGTATTTACAAACGATACATGCAAATAAAAGTAAAAGTTCATACAAGTTCATTCAAAACGTCTAAATCAAAAATGGAAATCTTTTTTTATCAGCAAAAATTTGCATACATACATAATACTAATATACATTACATTTCCTCTGAAGCCTCTGTTTACAATATTTGATTATCCTTCACAGTAGTATGATGCACGTTATTATTGTTCCTGGAAGGAATAAAGTAAAAACAGATAGGTAGGTACACATAGAATCCAGACCATTGCATTGGATTTTTTATAGTTGTTTGTCCAAAATAAACATGTAACATACAACCTACCATAAGTTTCAAGCAAAATTAAGAAAATAAATGACAGGCGTATTTTGTTAATGTTTGCACTCATTTGCCAACCGTCGAGCCATATATTGTACAAGAGTGCACGCACTATCTTCTTTTCTTATACGGTGTCTTAAAATGCAGACTACGTTTTTTATTCTTTTCGTATAATGACTTTACAAAAATGATTTTTGTAAACAAAACTTTTTAATTATATGACACCGCACATACAGAAACCCAGCATCTAACTTATCTTTCATTTTCTTTAAATCTGTAGTATAACTAATAAAACCTGCGTATTAAAGTTCATCCTCATATTATTGCTCATCGTAACGACAAATTGTACTAGTTCACAAAAGCCATTTTTTAAATTCCATTTCATTCGTATCTCTGTTAAAGTTCATGTTTTATGTTATCATGATTAATGAGAGCCAACTAGCACAAAAAGAAATCTAATAAAAGTTTGTAAAGTTGACAAAGTCCACCAACTAGATTTATTAACGAGTCTCCAAATTGTAGTAGTGAGTCACTTTTGTTTTTCCAGAACTATTAACAGTCATGTCACTGCTCTGGTTTATCTTGCTTTATCTACTCATAATAATATATATTATAGATATATTTTCGTGAAGGTAAAAGATATAGGTATATGTATGCATGCATATAACTAGACTGTTTATATAGCTGAACTAATTATGTTTGCGCACTAATACGAAATCTGCAGTAATAATAGTAATAATAATTAGCATACATATTGTTAATATAGCTATTGTTAATATTAAAAGGGTTAAAACATCTTTGACATGTAATTTCGTCTTGTAGGTTTAATACTCAAACACATTATATATAAAATCCAGCATAACAGGATACAAGCTCAACTTATGTTTTCCAAAAGTAAGTAAAAGTACCCGGGGAAGGTATACAACAACAATGCGATAATTAATCTTCCACAATAGGGTTGAGACAACACACTTTAATCTGAATCAAAACATCCCTTATGGACAATGGTTGTGTTTTGTGTTTGTGTGAAACATAACAAGGTTTTAAGAAAAACTTTTTTTCTACAGAATCCACTGAGATAGCGCAGAGAGGAGAGACATTCACACAACTTCGAGAAGGGAAACTTTTTTGTCATGTTAGGTCACAATGGGATAGAAGGGATTTTATCTTATCTCAGGAGCGGCAACAGAAAATAAGTAGATAGTTTTCTTGGGAAAAGAAGGAGAGAAGAAAAGAATGTGCGTCGTTTCCATTTCGTTAATGTTCAATGTCGAGCTTATAGCATGTGAGATGAAAGCCCTCTTTGCGAGCTAATTAAGACATGATACAAATAACTGGAAAGTTAGGATCGGGATAAAAAGAAACGGAATGAAGAAATGAAAAAGAATGGACAGTTTGAATAGAACAAGACGACAGAAATCTGGATGGCTATGGCATTTTGCAATGGCAATAACAAACTGGAAGATACCATAAGATTACGATAAACTTAATTTTTATTATTATCTTATTTAGTGAGGGTAAACAGTTTACCGTAAACTTTATAATACCTGAATCTTTTGCAGGTTCCTTTACGGTTTGTGTGTCTATATTGTACGTATATAGTGTCCCGTATCTCACATAAAACACGATGTTTATGCATTTTTTGTAGCTTTTTCGGGAAACAACATCAGTTACTGCTACCTTGTCAGCACAAAACAGAAGGTTTAGAGAATTAAAGATAATTTGAATGTTGAAACAATATTATTTTCATGTTTATGACATTAGCAGCAGTGCGACTACTGCGAGTATGTACACTAGGTGCAAATTATTTTGTTTTAATTAAACAGGTAATGTATACATATTACTGCCAAGAAATCCTGCTTAAAAATAAATTGTTTTTCTACAATGAAAGCACACCGTCCAGACTTTTGTTAAAGTTTCAAAGTTTGACCTTTCTTTTCATTGATCAATTTAAAAAAGGAAATTAATATGGTGCCAATATGCACAGAATTTATGACGTACAGAAATCAAATCGTTCCAAGAAGTTTTATGATTAATTTTTTATGTTCAGATTGAGATTTTAATTTTCCTGGCTTTAAAACTTTATTCATCA
The DNA here is from genome assembly GCA_027744095.1 of Zhuqinia jingwanae. Classification (NCBI taxonomy): domain Eukaryota; kingdom Metazoa; phylum Arthropoda; class Collembola; order Entomobryomorpha; family Paronellidae; genus Zhuqinia; species Zhuqinia jingwanae. The sequence goes on from JAHZNC010001099.1 coordinate 42,695, forward strand.
GACTTTTGCCAGTTTTCTGTCTTTGTTATATGTATTTTAAGGTGAACATGCATTCAAACTTATTAATATACCTATTTCTGCTGAAAAATTGTATTTACTTTCGATTTGTACAATATGGGGAAAATAGCAATTACAAGAAATTTCTGGAAAAAAAAACTTTTGAGTTCATCGCTCTCCAAATGGGATACATCTTCACATTTGAAAATTTCATTCATGTACCTGGCATGACTTTTTTTTTGAAATGGGATAGTTTGTATTGGAACCTTGAAACAACACTTTTTGTATTCTTCTTCAATTTGATTCTTAAGTAGGAGAAAACTTACAAAATGTTGAGAAAGTCAGAAGAAACAAGTTTCATACAAATGGGTCTATTGAATGTGAACAGAAAAAAATATTGTCAGAAATGTTAAAAAGGCTATCTTTTCGCAGTTCACAACCAACTTTGTCCAAATTCGAAATAACAAGGAAAGAAAAATATAACCTCCAGCACATGCCTACCTACATTTTATGTATAGGTAGGTACCTAATAAGGGAAGATTGAACAACAAAGTTCGCTACACATTTTTCTATTGTCTTACTCTTTTAGTTTATCAATGCAAAAGCTTGAACAACTGAGCAAGTTTGAAAAGTTCACATGCTTACAAAATAAAAATTTTGTTGTAGAATTACCATACTCTTGACTAGACGGCACATTTATATATTATGTATATAATATAAATTGAGGTTTAAATTCAAATTGTTACATGTTTTGAAGCTGTAGGTGCATGGTATATATGGTTTTCAAAAAAATAAAAATTTTGTTGTAGAATTACTTACCATACTCTTGACTAGACGGCACATTTATATATTATGTATATAATATAAATTGAGGTTTAAATTCAAATTGTTACATGTTTTGAAGCTGTAGGTGCATGGTATATATGGTTTTCAACCCTCCCTTCTTTAACAAGACAAATCATTTTTGCATTGGTTTTTAACGTTTCTTCATCAAAATATATTGGTCTTCTGGCTTTATTTATGTAACTACATGTAACATTATACTAACTAACGCACTTTCAAATGAGGTAAATAGGTTCGTTTGTAAAAGTTACGCGTGTCTGTGTCTGAAGGGAGACGACCTTTGTTATACTTTTACCTAAATATGTTGCCAACTGTAAAAAGTGCTTGAACGAGTGAGTGTTGTACCACGTGTAATTTAATTTTTAATACACTTTTCTACAGTTTTCCTTACTCTCCTAGCAGATTAAATTACATCGTCAGAGCTAGTTAGCGTCCCTATTGGCTTTGAAGTGAGAAAAATAAGAATTACTATAAACTTGTGGCTTTTTAAAATGGAATCGGCGGCGCTCTCTTATAATAATATGGTAGGATCGGGGTTTTCCCTGGTATTTTTATTAGACAACTTGCATTGATGTTCACACCCTACACTATTGGATGCTGGATGTTTTGATTTTTTTTAGTAAACTTGGAGAAAAGGAAAATACTGCATTTTTGTGGAGGCGAGAGAAGAAGATAACGATTATATTTACACGTAATGTAATAAAAGAAGATGGTACAATGTGTGTATCCTGAAGGGTTTCTACGCACCATAGCTTTCCGCAATAATTGCTAGAAGGAAAAACTCGTTAACGGAAATTACTTGTGAAATAAAATGTCTCAATGTCGGTCGTCCGTATGAGTGTAGTATACCCAAATGTTGAGTGTAAAAAAATGCCCATCAAAGCAATAGGAAAAAATTGGGAAGACAGCAGAACACGGCACGGCAACGACACTTTCCAGAGGCACACAAAAATACTTGAAACAAAGTTCTCGGTTCAAACAAAAAATCGTTTGCGGGGGACGCAAACTTCATGCATTGTTAAAATGCGTAAAGTAGGTATATATTATATACCTAGATATGCATTTCGCCACGTGCCTGTTTTAGCTCTTAGCCAGTTAACGAAAGTGAGGACGCGTTAATGTGTTGCTGCACTGTAAACTTCTAGATTCAAACAGCACTTCGTAGATGTTTTTTGCTTGAATCTAAAGCGTAATTGTCTAAACTTGGAAACTTTTTTATAAGTAGATATATGTAATGTATACATTTTTTAAAACGTATTGCGCTGCAGTCTGAGTTCAACCGGAATTTAAATATATGCGGAATTTGGTTTTATACTTTGTTGCAATGCAGACAAATGCTTATATAGTTTATACATAATAATGATAAAATAAGTACGCATGAAAATGAATTATGTTGGATTCGCAATAGTTATAATGTAACCAGTAAATAAAATTACCACTAGCAGGCATTGTGTGTCTCATTGATGGAAGTGATCAGTAAATCAGGTACGTTATATTAGACCAGCAATTTTAGAATAATTCAAAGATTAGGAAATGCTGTGCAAGTGGAATTTCTTCTGGCGACTCGAGAAAGATAAGTAGATCAACTGGAGGCCTATTGCAAATTTACAACTATTTTCAATCGATATATATACATCGTAATCTATTGAATGTCAGCCCTATAACTATGGGTTTAGTTATTTTCTTTTAACCACACTTTAATGTTTATGACAAGCAAAGAAGCGATGCATTGATATGAACTTGCGACAAAATATTATTGTTATTATTATGAATAATGGTGATGTATGTATCTATAAGTATACTTAACTCCACACTACAGCAATACTTTATAGCGTTATAGTCACAATCTCCTATAACGTTCTCGGCTTCTGATATCTCGTACATTCCGATGATATGCTTATGCTTACCTACCTGTTTGGCTAAGAAAAACTTGAGAATAGGAGCAAGACACATAGAGATAGATACAAAAAGAAAATTCATGGTGAAAAGAAAAGACATTACATCCTATCAAGTTTATGACATCCGTTCCATTATGAGGTTCAAATTATGTGTACGACCAGTAATTTTCACTGCCGTGGTCCTCAAAGACACATAAATCTTTTTATTCTTTGGAGATATCACTCTTTCTTCTTTTTCCTCTTCATTCTTTTCCTCCTTCTTGTTGCTTTTGCTCTGTGTAAACTTTCATGCAAGGTTGTTTAGAAAGCGGAGTTGCTTTTGTTGGCTCTTGTATATTTACTACTACTACTACCACTACTACTACTACTACTACTGATGTTGTCTGTTGTTCAGTGTCTGAAATGTAATACTAAAAACAAACCAAGTCACACAACATAACAAACAAAAACCCTATTTCACACTTTCCCTTTTTCTAGAAAAAATGAAGAGAAGCGTTCTTGATGAAGATTTTGGACATGAACTTGTGAACTACTATTGTCGTTAGTTGTTGTGAAACTCTACAATAAAAAAAACATACAACTATACTTTCTAACATCCAAGTAATTTTCCTATCCTTTCCCCTCACACAATGCTTATAAGTTTGGACATGGTTGATTGCTGGCTCTATGTCCATATTTCCTTTGTTGTTTTATATTTATCTTTCTACATCAGAAAAAGAAGAAAAGGGTCTCATCATCATCATCACCTTTGTAGGTTTTCCTTGTGTAAATACACACAATAACTGCACTGCACACGCCAAATGGTGTTTTCTTTTTCTTCTTATTTTTTCATGATGGAATAGGTACATGCATATAAGCATTATTTTTGTTGCTTCCTGGTCGTATGTATACCTTTTTTAAACTTAATTTCCTTATAAGATGTATGATGTATAAAAGGAACCATGTCGTTCTCTATTATACTTGATACAAGATACAAACATCATCCCATACACAATAACAGAAACTCATGTCCTTTTGTTGGTCACACACAATGCAATAACATAAAGCTGTAAATATAAACGTGTGATGTTTGGGGTGTCTTGAGTGTGTACCACAAGAAGGCTTGTGAGTTTTTTTCCACGTGTCTCTTCCATTCCGCCGATTCCGCTTACATACTTGGACACTAAAACATCCAACAATTTGAAAGAGTTCTAAAAGATGTAAAGGTAGTAGATCCTAGCTGATGTGCCTTTAATGCTTTAGCGAAGGAGAAAATGAAGCAAACATTGAATTTTCTCCTTGTGTATTTGTAAACACTAAACACTAGCTCATATGACCGCGTCCTGGTGAGAGGAAAAAACTTATAGACCTCTGAGGTCTCTGTATACAAAAATGTACCATTGTTTGCTTTCTCCATTAGTTAGTTACCAGAAATCATCATTACTTTCTTCATCTTATTCACCGAAAAAATAAAGAAATACATGCA
>JAHZNC010001100.1:0-18112 GCA_027744095.1 Zhuqinia jingwanae
CCATTGCTCGTTTGCATCTAGACGTGTCAATCCATTCTGTGTTGGTAGCCGCTTTAGCTGGGGGAATAAGGAATTACTTGCTATCAAATGGACATTCAATCCCACTTTCTCCTATCCGAATGGGTATCCCGATTCCAAAGCCTGGACATTCGGAGAAGCTGCGGAATGAGTATCTCATGACAATGGTAGATTTGCCTGTCGAGAAAAAGACTTCAAAGCAAAGGCTGTTTGCTTGTGAGAAGAGACTGAACAGTTTAAAGAGTGAATCAGTCATGCCTTTCCTAGTACAATTGTGGAAATTGATGGGAGGTCTACCTTTTCAACTTTTGAGGCTTCTGAGTTTAAAATCAGCGCTAACAGTTATGTATTCTGAGATCAAGGGTCCATCAGTTCCTTTGACCCTTATGGAGGGAAAATTTAAGCTGGTAGAATTGATGTTTTCTTTTGGACTTGGACCGGATGATATGGGTATGTTTTATAAAAGTTTATCATAATCTACAATATAAAAATAGTATTGGGGAAATGTGAATGATGTGAAGCGTTTGACAATATTTCTTCAGGTGTTGCCTTCAACTCGATTAGCTTCAAGGGAAAAATATATATAATGCTGACGATTGACCAAGGCATTTGTAAAGTAATTGGAAAGGCTGAGCAACTGCTAAACTATATTGAAAAAGAATTAGAAGTTCTTCAGTATGGAGACTCGACAAACCTTTAAAATTAGTACACCGAATGATGGAAACCAACGACGTAGTTCATTCTATACAATAATATGAAGTCAGGAAAACGATGGTTTCCGATTTTGATGCCATGGATACCATGAATATGTATTGGCCTAGATTGGTAATGATGGATCTCAAACGTCTCAAACTTATAAAAAAAAGTTATTAAGATTCTACGAAAAGGTTTACTACGTAGAGAGTATTAGAGACAATTTTAAAGTAAAATGAAAATTTATAGTAAAAGTAAAAAAAGCTCCTCCATCGAACGTGTTGGTGTTAATGACTGTGAATGGATATTTGGTATAATAATCAGCATAAATTTTTTATAAGTTTTTGACTTGATTTGTAAAAATCGGTTCATAAATATTGGACCTACGATTCGCTTTAGGACCATCTGAATTATAGATCCAATATAATTTCCAAATTCATGAACCGATTTTCATTTATATTTTTAAAAAAAATCAAAAAATGCAGAGCAAAAAGGAGCTTGATTTGATTATTAAAAAAACTTGATTATTATTATTTTTTCAATGTAACTTTATTGCAAAATTTAAATTAAAAAATATAGAAAAAGCACCGTGCTCCTTTTCGTTTTGTATCTTAGGATACTTATGAGTTTTGAAAATCACTTGGTATCAATACCAATAGCAACGAAATAGGAAACCGAAGGTTCTTCCCTTAATATATAGAATGAAGTGAATGAAGTACGTCAATATACTACCACGTTATCATAAATATCCTTATTTGTATTTTTAATATTTTTTAATATTCATTAATTAAAATAATTTGTGTTTGTTGACAAATTATATTACCATATTCAATGTTTGAGGATAGCATTCGTTTTATTCTCTGGTGATACACAAATATGAAAAAAAAATTTAACCACCTTTGCCAGTTTCAAAAATGTACAATTAGCGAAAAATATTTATCATTTTAAATTTATGAATAAAGTTCTAGTACCATTGGTCATTTTATAACTATTTCAAAATAGATACATACATATATATTTTTTGCTTTTATCATAAAATATCCTGAAACGCTCATCTTGACATCACTGTTTTTGAACCTACTTTATAAGTATTTACTTCAAATGCGTGACTAACACTCTGAATAAAATTGAATCAATGTCAATAATTTTAGAACAAGTAGCTTTTGGTATAAAAGCCTTCGTTTTCCCCTTGAATTTTTGTACTTCAAATCAAGACACGCTAACATGCTCATTAAATCGTACTTACGTATGAAAAAGCCAATGATAAAACTGACGTAATAACAACATTTACGTGGATGCTTAGTATAATATCAGAATTTTTCAGCGCAAATTAGAATTTTCTGTGGAATGTTTTTTTCAGAATAACGTATAATAAAAATGAAATCAGTAACCAACTAATTCGATAAAAGTTCACTTCTACATATATGCTCTCAAGACACTAAGGGCAATTGCTTGTAATCATTTTGCATAAAAATTTAACTTTCCTTACCAGTCGCCGTCAAATTAATCAATAAAAATGCGACAGACACTTTGTCTCATCTATTCCCCTTTCAGATTAATTATAGTTCTAATATTATCACCAATTTTGTCAGTGGTTTACTGGATACTCTTTATTCCTTCCATTCTTCAATTTCATTTATTTCGAAATTTACTGAGCATCATTGCTAGGTCATTGGACCCAGATTTGTGCAAAATAGTAAATGCATTTGGCCATATTACCAGTCGTGATTACGCAGACTGGACCACCAAACCATCTCAATTAATCACAGCAGTATTCAGATTAAAAGGAAGAATATCCCTTGAAGAAGTTCGTCAACTTGTTCTCGACAAATTGATACTCAAAACAATAGATATAAATCATTGTGAACTTGAATATCCAGAACTGCAACAATACTATACAAAACGTTTGGGCTTTTTGTTCTACAAATGGGACAGGAGTTTTGACATATCAAATCATGTCAACGTGTATTCCGACAGAATACTTCTTCCCAATCCGGAAACAGACATTGTAGACGAGTCAAAACTAATGAGAATTTGGGAGTCAACTTTGGTAAGACCATTACAAGAAAAACGGAGTGCGTGGGAGGTCCTTTTAGTCCCGAACCACCTCGAACCTCCCAAAACAAAACCGAGGGGAGAAAGCAATGAAGAGTTGGCTGATCCTCATTGTTTGGTGATTCTTCGGATTCATCATGGCCTTTGTGATGGAATATCAATCTATAAACTACTTTTAATGCTGACAGACAACGGCATGAGTATTTTAAAGAAAGACATTATTGCGTTTCAAAAAGCTCCACCTTGTATGGATTTTGTGCTTAATTTTAAAGCATTTCTCTTCGGGCCAACTGCCGCTATTAATAGGCTCTCAAAAGGAATTGATTTTTACAATCCGATACATCATCCTCTGGGAAAATTAACAGGAAAATATCACATGGTTAAAAAATCTTTCGATTTGGAGACAATAAAAAATATTGCTCGGGTGCATCTTGACGTGTCTTTCCATTCAGTGCTTATTGCTGGTCTTACTGGTGGAATCAGAAATTATTTGCTTGCAAATGGACATTCAGTTCCATTTTCTCCTATCCGAATGGGTATCCCGATTCCAAAACTTGGACATTCAATTAAACTGCGAAACGAATACCTCGTGTCAATAGTGGACTTACCTGTGGAGAAGAAGACCCCTAAACAGAGGTTATTTTAAAGAAGGGAGGCAAGTCAAGCCAAATTCTCAAGACAAGCTCAAACTTTCAAGCTTTAATCTCGACAGCCTTAAGTCAATTCAAATCTTTGTCTTGGCTTGAAAGCTGTAACGCTCGTGTGTTTATTGGTTTTCAAATTATTTTAATCCATTAGTTTCCATTTTACTTAATGAGCAAGCACTATCTGTACTTTGGCTGGTCTTGAATTGGCTTGCACTCATACACTTCAAGTCAAGTCAAGTCTAATCAAAAAGTTCAGGTCAAGACTGATTCTTTTCAGTCAGTGATTTGACTTGACTTAAATTTTGTAAAGGTCAATTGAATTTTGTCAATTTTTTTCTCTAGGTTGTTTGCGTGCGAAAAAAGATTGAATAGTTTGAAAAGCGAATCGCTTATGCCGTACCTAGTACAAACGTGGCGATTCATTGGAGGTCTGCCAATTCAGCTATTGCGATTTCTTACTTTGAAATCAGCAATATCAGTTGGGTTTTCCGAAATAAAGGGGCCCTCGATACCTTTAACAATTTTGGACGGAAAATTTGAGTTGCTGGACTTGACCTATGCTTTTGGATTGGGAACTGATGATTTAGGTACAAATTCAGAAACAATTCTAAAAATATACAAAGTTCGTGAAGATAATAATTACCCGTGTGCCACATATCATCATATTATAATTTGTTGTCGGCTAATAAGCGATTGATTGATCGTAAAATTATTGAATCTATTTTAGGTGTCGTTTTCACATCTATTAGCATTAACGGAAGAATTCACATAATTTTAAATGTGGACCAAGGAATCTCAAAATCATTGGGAAAGGCTGAGCAGATGATGAACTTTGTCGAAAAGGAATTGGAGGAGCTGCAGTATGGCGACTCGACAAATCTTTGAATATCTGTATTGTGGGAAATGGGAATTTCCTTATTCGTGTTTGCATGAATTGTATATGGTTTATGGTTCTTCACATAATTTAATAAATTTGTTGTGAATTATTGTATATTTATAAGGAACTAGGAAGAATGTGTTCGTATGATTGCCATGTTTATAAAATAATAGTTTTGCCAAGTCGATTTTCGTACAATCGTGGATGCAATTTCGACAAAAATAATAATTTTACTGACACGAACGAGGATATCATCGAGAATTCAATTTCCGTGCATGCGGCAATGGACAGGAAATAAATATTAAATACATAATTATTTAACACCTGCTTGTGTGAATGCAGCTGAATGTTTACTCCATCACCTTTTGGGATGATGAGATAATCTGAAACAGATTATCTGCTACAGATAATCATCGTATTCAGCTACAGATAATCTGAAACGTTGCCATTGCTAGCATAGTACTCGCCTTCTCATGCCAAAATACGCCCTTTTCAATATTTGCGTTTTAAAATGTTTCAAACTGCAATTTTTCATGAAACATTTTTTTCCCAAAACAACAAAACTTCTAAACCAACTGGCAATTGATTGAATCAATCATGCCATTCACTCCCATTCATTTTTCCTTGTGGCATTGAGCTAGGTTGGTTGACTTTGTCTTGAACTTTGGAATTTCAATGTTGGACCTCACGTGCATGAGTTCAAGACTCATCGATTGTTTGACATTCACATTTTTTGCCACACGTCCTTAATCCTTAATAAAAAGTAAAATTATAGAAACCTTGCACGCTTTTACATTTGCCTATTTACTTTTTTCACAATGTCAACAATGTCCACTGCCCAGATTCCAAGAAAGGATTTTTTTCACGAACTTTTTATATCCATTTGTATCATTATCGTCTCAGTTATTTTCACCGGGGTGTTTCCTTTCATTTTAGTGTTTATAGTGTTACCATTGAAGTTATACAACAAGTTCATAGCCTATCTGGCTTATCTACTGAGGCCTCAACTAGGGAAAATGTTGACGGGGATCAGTGCAGCACAAATTCGCGACATTGATGTTCTGGACAAAAAACCTCGCACAACAGAGGTGGCTTGCTTGAGACTTAAAGGACCACTCAACTTTGATAAAATAGTTGACGCATTTTACAGGCGAGTTGTTGCCAAGTTTGATCCAAAGCGGGCCTATCCTACACTTCAGTATCCCGAGCTTCGACAATACTTTACGAAATTTTTGGGCTACGTGTTTTTAACAACGGATTATAATTTTGATATAAAAAATCATTTCCTGTTTTACAATGAGAACCAGAGTGAGCCAATCACACGTACGGATCTTATCAAAATTTGGGAAGACCTAATGACTCAACCATTTGAGAAAAATAGAAGTCCATGGAACGTGGTTATAGTTCAAAATTATGTTCCAGACAAGGATGAACTTGAAACTTGGAATAGTACACGGGATAGTTTGCAAACAGCGGAGGAAAAATATTGGATTTGGTACTTATACATTTGGATTTAAAAAAAAATTAACTTTAAATGTTTAAATTAAAATTTAAAGTTGCGGTTTAAAATTTCAGCTTTGTCAGACTCCATCACGGTCTGGGTGACGGATATTCTATACAAAGAATGCTATCGTATTTGGCTGATGAAGAGTTTATGCCCAAGTTTTCAGCAAGAATTACTCCGTTTCAAAATGCATTAATGAGTTTAAGGACGGTTTTCCTTGGTCCTTATGATATCGTATGGCGATGGTTCAGGGCAAGAGAAGACTATCATGGCTTGCACCTCCATCCATCAAAACAAAGTGGGGAATATCATGTTATTGAAGGCAAGTTGATTTCAACAAACGAGGTGAAATCAATACGTGAAAAGTTTGGAGTTGCATTTACGGCCGTGTTGTTGGGAGCCATATCAGGGGGATTGAGAAAATATTATTTGAAATACAACAAGACAATACCAAACTATCTTTCAACGGCCATTCCAATTGCTACTTTCGAACATTCTGATAAGATGTCAAATGAGTTGTAAGTTTTCATTAGTAATGCATAATTTCAATAAAATGTAACAAACACTTAATTAAAAATAAGTTTTTATACAAACAGTCTTTTAGCTACAGTGGAATATGCCGTACACTTAGAAGACCCTAAAGAGCGTGTCAAATATGTTGAAGAAAAAATGAATCTACTTATGACCACTTCTTGGATAAACATGTTGAATTTTATAGTTGATACTTATGGTTGTTTGCCTCATCCCATTTTTCAACATCTCACACAAAAACAAATATTTTCATCAACATATTCTACTCAGCCAGGCCCTGATAAGTGCTTGCAAAGTTTTGGAGCTACTTTGCTGGAAGTCAACTACTCTTATGGATGTGGACCGGATAGTACAAGTAAATTTCTTTTAAACATAGTGATGTTGAAATGGGTTTAAAATTGAGTATCTTGATGAAACCATAAAATTGTTTCTTTGAATATTTGCTTCACTTAATACATTAATTATAGCATTTGGAATCAGTACACTGACATACAATGGAAACTTTAGAATGATTCTTTTCATTGACAAGAATGCTGTGGAGTCTAGAGGCGTTGCAGAGGACATGATAGAATTCATATCAGAGGAGTTTGAAGTACTCAAATATTATCCCTACGACAACAAGTTGGTGAAGGAGGAAAAACGCAAGAGTGACTGGAGCAAAAGTATAAAATATGACTGATTATGACTGGAGCAAAAAATGTAAAACTATTTCGGATGTATTTGTAACTACGGATGTATCTGTTGTTTCCGTTAAAAAAAATTATTCCTTTTTGTACAAAAAGACAGCAAAAATCGAATAAATAATAAATTATTATTGATCATGCAAACAAGGGACAATTAATTATACATGGCAATGTATCGATACGATTATGAAACATTATACATACACGAGCTACGAAAAAGCATTGGACTAAAGATTACATACCTACATATGTACTTATGTAGTCTCTTTGCATTGAACAGATTACTTCAATAAGATACATTCCAAAATATCTCAAAAGTTCCATTTGAAATGGCGTGTTGTGGAGGAGGTAAGTTTTTTTCATGCACATTTAATTACTTAGGCCAAAGTCAAAAATCCTATTACTATATTGGCTAAACATTTTCGTGGAATGTTAATAAAAACAAAGTTTCGATATCATCATAAATCTTATGTAATTTCACATTTTAGCTTTTGCCAAATCGAAAAGCATACTAAAGGGAATTAGCTATAAACTTCCAGTAAACATATCTGTAACGGACTACTTTCGAAAATGTATAATTGAGAGTACAATTCAAGCCGAAGATCCGGCTGTATTTGCTGAGGATGGTCACACCGTGTCCTACTCGTTTGCCATGTTGGATTCAATGTCCACAAAACTAGCCAAGGCTTTAAGGTTAACAAAAATAAACTGATAACCCGGTAAATTACAAACTAGTGATAAGTTAAATTTGTGATATCTTTTCTGTCAGACAATATCTTGGATTCTGGACGTGTAATAATCCTGATGGGGATCTTGTTATGGCCTTCGCACTTCCCATTTCAGACAACATTCCAGTTGTCCTCTTTGCCATATTAAAATTGGGCGCTGCTTTCCTTGCTATTCCCACAACTTATCCAGAGCAATTGATTGTTAAAATTGTGAGTGTCACCAGGCCCATGATAATTATCACCGAGTCTGAAGAGCCAACAAAGGCTCGTTACGACTGTGTAAGTGGACTTGTGACCCTGGTGGACTTTGAAGAAATTATAGATTTGGCCATGAATGGAGGATTCGATGACATTAACGAAGTATTTCCTTTGGAAACTTTAACGAGGCCTTCTGCCAGAATGGCTGCAATTGTATACACTGCTGGTACAATGGATCAGCAACTGGCTGTAAGAATAGGGCACTCTGAAATTTTTAATCGGTGCCTTTGGCAGTACAAGGAATTCCCGTACTTGGACCGAGAAGTCCAAGCGCTTTCTTCTGGTTTGGAAGACGTGGACAGTATTGTTGAAATTTTTGCTCCAATATTGGCTGGCGTTCCACTCCATTTAATTATGAGCAAGATTTTCACAAAGCCGAAAACTCTAATTGACAGAATAAATTATGCCAAAATCACTAGGCTAACTTTGGCTCCTCCAGCTCTAGCTGCTGTACTCGCTACCTACGAAGAATTGAGCGAGGAAAAGCGTGCGACGGTATAATACAAAATTATTGGAGAAATAACAAGACGTATTTTTATATGCTTGTAATAATGCCAAAATAATTATGTCGCAACTTTAGTGTCCTTTGCTTTCCGTCAAATATTGGACTGTCAGTGGTGAAGCAATGTCATTTAACCTTGTAAAGAAATTCTTTGATGTGCTTGCTCCAGACACATTGCCTCCTCATCATCAACATCATCATATTCGACCTGAGTCTAAATCAAAGCATGACATTTCATTAAATAAGGCAAAGTTAATTCATTTGTATGGCTCCACAGAAGTAATGAGTGACGTGACATACGAGGCGTTCGAGAACTGCTCTCATTTGGATCCAAAATTCATGAATGAAAGAGTTTCTATTGGGAAACCTATTGGGAATACAATAATTTATATCGTTGATGAAGACATGAGAATTGTAGAGAATGGAGTCATTGGAGAGGTGTATATTATAATACTAGGGAGCCGGATTATTTCTGGCCAACAATTCCTTGGATGTCTGTTCCTGGAGTGAAACTTCTTGAGAGGACAATTCCTTGCAATGAAAATTTATCACATTTATTTAACCACACCATCATCTTCCTCGTAATAATACTAACATTATCAGGACCAAGTATAAAAATGGATGCACGAGACTTGTATTCACTATTCCCTTATGTGATAGACTTAAAGTTTAGAAATGGTTTAACTATTATTATTATATGATATTGTCCTTGCAAGGAGTTTCACTCCAGGAATAGATCCACAAGGAATATTTGACCAGAAATGTCCCTAGACCCATAATTCTATAACGCAACTATAGCGGCTTTAAAATTGAGTAAATAATGATTGAATACTAACAGCATTATTTTTACTGATACGTCAACATAGATTTGTGTAGCTGGTGCCTGCCTTGCATCCGGGGGATACGTAAGTGGCATTGAGAGAGACGACGCTGAAAGGTTTTGCACAAATCCCTTTACCAAAAAGAAAGGTTACACTACAATTTACCAAACCGAAGATTTCGGCCGGATTTATGAGAATAAAGAGGGTGCCATCCATCTGTTTTATGAAGGGAGAACAGAAATGACAGCAAAAGTTAAAGGGAAGCGTGTAGACTTGCGGGACATTTCTAGATTAGTGAACGAAACAAAGTTGGTAGAACAATGTTCCGCTTTGTGCTTTCACCCTGGAAAGTTGGATCAAGCAATAGTTGCATTTTGTATTTTGCTGCCTGAAGTGACCCAGAAAAAATTGGAAGATAAATTAAAAAAGACAATCAAAGAGGAGTATCTACTACCTCAAATTTATGTCGTTGACCAGTTCTATTATCTTCCTAGTGGACGATTGGATAAGCATAAATTACTTAAGCAGTACTTGTATTACACAATGAACGCTAGCCCAGAAGAATGGCAGGTGGTACCAGTGACGTCCCAACAAAAGAACTCCGCCAAAGTTCTTTTTGCTGCTATTGCAAGTACATTTACGTACCTGAATATCTTTGCATATTATCTGCATCTAGTGAAAAGAGAACCTATTAAGAGCTAGACATTTTTTTTCTGTAGAACACACCGGGAAAACTCTGCGGCAGGTGATTGAAAGTCACAATGAATCAATATGGAGTCTTGGTGTGAATTCTTTGAACGCTTTGGCAATATTCCTTGAACTTCGAGAGAGTAGTTTTATTTTAAGTAAATAATACTCATTTTTACTTTCATATTTCTGTACTATAATTATAGTATACTATAGGATTCGAAATCCTCACAGATATAGATACCTTTTTGAAAGCGGAAAGTCTATTATCAATTATTGAGAACATGAAACAAGGGAAAACTAAAAGTCAGGAAACGGCATTAAATTTCCAAAAATTTAGATTGTTCTCTATGCCACATGAACGCTTTTATGCAGACGTTCTAACCAAGGAACATAAGGATTACATTATACGGTAAACAAAAAAGAAGAAAGGCGCATGAAACCATTTTTTTTATTAACTTGCTATAATTCTGACGCGTACTATTCCTCGATACTGGAAAAGATTGCTAGGTAAATGTTATGCGGCGAAAAACGAACTATGCACATATCTCCGTTTGTCTGTGGAAGATTGCACAAAGTTAATTGAAACTCTGTGGGACCAAGTGGTTAAAGATGATTTAAGGTGAATATTAAATTATGATTTTAACTAATTCTTATCGGGTTTCAAGTCCAGTTGATATAGTTGGTTCCCTTGAAATATGTTTTACAATGCTCGTATAAAATAAGTGGGATATTTTTTCCAGCTTGGTGGCATATGCGCATTGGGATGAAGGAAGGAGCCCCGTTGGAGCTATTATTGTGTTGGACGCATCTGTGAGCTTTAAATGTTCCTCCCACAGTCCCCAGTCGCTAAAATATCTGATTGAATTATTCAGTTCAACAGACCGGGCTCCAAAGTAAATCAAATTGATGAAGTGCTAATCAAAGTTCACAATGCTCACTTAATTGTGTTATTTGGTTGCTCACAGGGAGCATATTGTATGGAAAAAGAAAGGAACAGTATCACAAATCATATCTTTGGGAACATCTGAATCACTGTCCGCAGAAAACAATATTATGGTAGCAGCCCTCTTGCTAGAAGCATCAAAAGTCCGAGCAAAGATTAAAGGATACAATGGGACAATTGTTTCAAGTGCAGATCGTTTGATGAAAGTAATAATTTATTTATTATCCCACAACTTTAGTCTATTTGCATGTGGGACTCGTTTCCTGATTAAGTTAATGGCTTTTGTATATCAAGTGCGTAGAGATAGAGTAATTCATAAATTGACATAATTGAACAGGATATGTGCAAAATTCTCAAGTATGAAGTGCTGGAGGAAGTTCCAATCTACAAATTCCGCGGCAAAGACAAAACACTGCCTTTTCGACTGATATCGGAATATTTGACGATTCAAGTTTTCTATGAAAGTTTTTAATCAGCGTTGATCAAGCTTATTTCAAGTTGCCCACATACAAAGTTTAATGTAGTAAAATATTTTTTAAATTAATATTAATAGAGAAACAATGAATTCATATGTGCAACAACGGGCTTTTGAAAAACCATTTTTTATTATCATTATTATAATGTATTATGTATGTATGCTACCATAATCTTATGATGAAACTTGTATTTAAAATGAATTAAAGTAAGGAAAGAAACAGTTAATATTAGCAAGTATTCATAATCATATTTTGAAGTTTAATATCGAAATAACGTACAATGGTCAATGGGCTGAATTGAATATAAAAATATTTTTTAAATTAATATTAATAGAGAAACAATGAATTCATATGTGCAACAACGGGCTTTTGAAAAACCATTTTTTATTATCATTATTATGTATGCATGCTACCATAATCTTATGATGAAACTTGAATTTAAACATAAATTAAAGAAAGGAAAGAAACAGTTAATATTAGCAAGTATTCATAATCATATTTTGAAGTTTAATATCGAAATAACGTACAATGGTCAATGGGCTGAATTGAATATGGTCTCTCGCATTGTTACGTCTCAATAGAATATGCAAAACGTACTTTGAATTATATTACTTTGTGTAATAAAGAACAATCAAATAAGCATTTATGCATTAACTATATTTGGTGTCCACAACTCGTTTTGTTGCATCCAATACTTTGTACATTATTATTTGTATACCTATATACTACATACTACCACATTTTGCATCAATCCTAAATAGGTATTCCATATGAGCAAAAAAAATGAAGCATTCAAACAAGATTTATTTTGCAGATGATGACATGACGGTATATAGCGAGTTAGATTGACATTTCTATTAAAACTGTACATAAACATAATATGCAATATCGTGCGATATAGAATGAATTTGAGTGTAATCACTGAAGTCTTCTACAGCATCTTTGAATTTTAGCGTCAGTATTGAAGTAGACGCTGGATGGATACAACCACATCATGAAACATGCCAGAATACATACATCTTTAGAAAATTCATCAAGTGCAAGAATTTAATCGAGTGTGTGTGTGTGAAAGAGGACCGAACAAGTATGCAAAGAATTTTTTTGTGTCAAAACTAAAGAGGTACACCCAAGAATTCCAGAAATTCCGAAATGGAATACGATCTTCAAGGTAAGCTTCCATGAAATTTTATCCCTTCACACATCATACTCGTGTATGCATATATCCTTATACGTATGTACATACACAATAGGTAGGTATACATTGTTCAGAAGCTCATATCATATCACCCAATTTTGATACTAACAAGCAGTACCATATTCTTTTCTTTGCGCCATTTACTGATACTTGAGCAGGAAAATCGATACTGGAAGGGATCATCACGGACTTTCCAAAAAATTCCACTTTACCACAATACTTTTCCAATGGGTTTGTTCAAGGTCGTATACGACCTGACAACCTCGCTCTTGTAGATGGCGAGAAGCAGCATACATTCCAACAACTTGACAATATATCAACTAAAATAGCTTCAGCTATTTTGGAATTCATCCCAGACACTGACAATAATCACAATCCTGATGGAGATCCCGTTATCGGGCTATGTATCGAGCCGTCAGATCGGCTTATTGCAATACTTTTGGGAATACTCAAAGCTGGTATTGCGTATGTTCCTTTTGATATCACATTTCCAGAGGAAAGAATCATCAAACTTGTTAAGGATTGCAGACCACTGATGGTTATTTGTGATGTCAAGAGTAATGTGGTGGCCAAGTTTGAGTCGGCAAGAGAGTATACCTTGGTTGTAAGCACGGCTGAGTTATACCGGAGTATAAAGACTGTTGGAAGTGTTCCAAAAATTTATGAAGTTCCAAAGGATGAAAATGAAGCAGAAAAAACTGCTATTGTGTTGTACACGTCTGGTAAGTTGTGTGGAATTTGGGTAGCCTATGTTTCCAAAAACTTGCTGTTTAAAGCAGAATATTGCAAAATTGCTTAACAAATTTTCAGGTAGCTCTGGGGAGCCTAAAGGTGTGCGACTAAGCCATCGAGCTGTTATGAACCGCTTGGCTTGGCAATGGGACCAATTTCCATTCATTCCAACAGAAAAATGTGTATTCAAAACGTCATTGACGTTTGTTGATTCCGTTGCAGAGGTCAGCACGTTGAGTTATGAAGGATAAAATGATGCCAAATTAAATATATTTTTTTTGAAGTAGTATTATTAGTATTTTTATCAAATTCATATAGATTTTTGGACCATTACTTCAAGGTTTCCAATTAATAGTATTCGATAAGACTATTACTTCACAGCCCCCTTTATTCATGGAAAAATTACACGCCTATGGGATCACTAGGGTTGTTGTTGTGCCTTCATTACTCAAAGCCATTTTTCAAACACTGCGAATTATCGGAAGCAATGAAGGGCGAAAATTAATGAGCTCTGTAAGACTTTGGGTTTGTTCGGGAGAAGCTTTGTCTTATGACCTTTTGACGGGTAATTACACCTACACAGTATTTTTTAATCTGTCTGGGGCATAATGAGATTCAATACATTTTCCAACTTTAATGCATTCAGAATTTTTCCAAAACTTCCCGGAAAAATTTACACTGTGCAACTTTTATGGTTCTACTGAAGTAATGGCTGATGTGACATTTATAAGTTATTCTTCTATGCAAGATGTTACGTTTAATTGTTTGGAAAGTCGTGTGCCAATTGGTAAAATTTGTAATATCATCTTAAAATTCTTTTCAAAATTTCATTGGACTAGATTTTCTTATCTAATCATTGCAAGCGTCTTGTTTTTGCAGGGTATGCCCTACAAAACACGATAGTCTACATATTAAACGAGGAATTACAACCTGTTGAAATGGGTAAAATGGGAGAAATATTTATATCCGGCAGTAATCTTGCCACAGGATATGTCGGCATTCCCCATTCTGATAAATTTCTCCTACATCCAACAACAGCAAATTTATCAGGTATCTTATTATTTATATTGATTATGAATAACTTGCATAAATCATGTAATTGGTTTTTAAATGATTTTTAATAAACATTGTATTTTCTGGATTTAGATCATGAAAAAATTTATAGAACGGGAGATTTTGGCAGATTAGCAAAGTTACAAAGTGGAAAGTTGGTATTGATGTATGAGGGTCGCATTGATTCTCAAATTAAAGTAAGGGGGCACAGAGTGGACCTTTCTGAAATCGAAACTATTATTTCAGGATTTGAATTAGTTTCGAAAGTGAAAGTTCTGTGTTACAATCCAGGAGAAGTGGATCAGGTTAGAGTATTACGCCAATGCAAAATAAAAATACATGAAAGAAAGTCTTGCTACAGATCTTACAAGGCCATGTAAACAAAAGCATAATGAGAAGAACTGGACAGTTAAGGTATACTGATGAAGTTATTGTATTAATTTCCATTTTCATTATAGACAACTGTTGCATACATTGTGCCAAAATGTCTACAAATTACGACTGAGCAAATAAACCTGGAAACAGAGAGAACCCTACGGGAGTACGAACGCCCTGTAATACGATTTTTGGATGAGATCCCACTTCTTGTAAATGGGAAAACTGACAGGCAGCGCCTTCTAAAAATGTTTGATGCTGAGATGAAAAATCGAGAGGAATTTGAAAATTGGGAGTCGCTGGGTATACCTGCTGAAAAGTTGGAATTGGCCAAAGCTCTCCTCAAAACAATTTCACAGGTTACTGGGACATCCTTGCAAATGATAGCTGATAATTTTGATGATTCATTCTTCAATATTGGAGGCACATCTTTGAACACGGTTGTTGTTATTGTAAAATTGAGGCAACAAAATTACTACATTAGTATTCCGGATTTTACATCTGCTCGTAGTATCCGAGAGATCTTGATGTGTATTTCGATTGTTGATGATGAGGATGATGATGGGAAAAATAATGATAATGACAAGGTGTCCATTATCGTAGCCGAAAAAAATGACAAATATATTGTGTCCAGCTTAAATGATACGGACAAGGAAGAAGCAATTAAGTGAGAAGCCATCGAACATATATATATATACGGATTTTAGTACAATCCGAAATTAATGTATCTATTCATTTTGTACTAATTTGCAGCATCATAAGCTACAGTTTTTCCAAAAAGGGGGATCTTGAAGCGTATGTGAACGTGACGTATAGTGACTTTGCAGCATTGCTAAAATCCATTTGGAGAGAAATTGTGGAAAAACAATTTTCGTAAGTAGCAGTTTTATCTGTTGTTTTGTAGTGTAGGCTTATATATAGTTACTAAATTATATTTAATGCACAAATAAATTTAGTTTTATTGTGAGACGGGCAAGTAATGGAAAAGCTGTCGCGGTAAGTCTCAGCTTTGATGTGTATGACGAACCCAATGAAGCTGAGTGCACGAGTGGAATTAAGTACGTGATGGAATTTCTCGGTAAATACATACCTATTATGATGTGTGATTATGATACATGAGATTGCTACATAAATGCCATCTCGATGGACTTTTTATCTTGAAGTGGACTGGTACATGTTGTATATTACTTAGAATCCGTTGAAACTCAACAAAGAAGCTCCCTGCCAGCAGGAAAAGGACAACTTCTTCACAGCTTTATGATGGGAACACCTGAAGATGTGGATGACTCTGAAAGAGTATCACTAATCGAGTTTATGGAAGAACAGAATGTTCTAATAGCGAAGCAGCACCAGTTTGTTGGCATTTTGACAACAAACACTAATCCATTGACAATGGTGAGAAAAAAATCTTATGGAGAAGTAGAAATGATATAGTCTGAGACTACAAAGATTCTTTTTTGTAATTTTATAGCAAATTGGACGAGACTTACATGGATATGAGATTTTATCCCAATATCAAGTCAACAAATATGTTGCTCCTGACGGAATTAAACCGTTTGGATTGGCTCCGGATTCTTTTAAGATTATCTGTTGCTGGAAGCAATTAAAGTAAATAATCGAGCTATGTATTTTATATGTTGTGGTAGAATGGAGTAACAATTGCAATAAAAATTAAAGACAATAATTTTTTTTAACATTCCGATTTATAATATCTTTACTTATTTTATTGTGCTTATTTGAGAAGACAATAAATAACCAAAAGGGTTCAGCATTATCAGAGGATTTTTTAATTATTTGACATAAAAAATATTATCATTATGACGCATAAGCAAACAAATCAACCTGGTTCCAAACTCCATGCTCCAAATTCTGTACTTCTAGATAATGGAGCACATTTTATGCATAAAATGGATCATTGGTGAGCATGTATGTAGGTTTATCACTTGACATGGACTTTTATTGATATATATGATTTACGATAACCCAACAAACAAACAGATTTTTTATTGTGTTTATCTCAAAATGAGATATATATGTACAAAACAAAAAGGTGAGTTTAAAGTTAAAACAGCATCTGAAACACATTTTAGAATTATTCACTCTTTTAAAGAAACCACATTTTTTGGTCTAATTCAACATGAATTTTTTAAATCCCATTGGCGTTTTCAGTATCCCATATGTGGTTTATTGCATCATTATCATACATTATATATCAGGTGGACTGTCGACACAGGATGAGTTTGCCGAGGTTAAAATTCCCCAAGGTTTGTTAAAGGGTAAACAGCTCAAATCTAGAGAAGGAAAAGAATTTGTTGGGTTTATGGGAATACCTTTTGCTCAAACACCAGAACGCTTTCAGGTACAGTATACAGCATGTGTGTTTCATATTTCATAGTCATTAAATTGGTTTGCAATAAAGAATAATAATAATATATTTGATCTGGTAATTTAGGAATTCTAAATTTTTGATAAACGCTTAAAATTACAGCCCGCAAAATTACCCGCGCCAACTTGGGAAGGTGTCCGTGATGCTACTGATTATGGAACTAAATGCCTTCAGTTTAATTTCACTACACTAGTCGCTGAAGGCGATGAATTTGAGTGTTTATTTATAAACGTCTTTTCGCCAAATGTATTACGGCAATATCACTTTTATATGATATTTAATGTAAGTATTGAGTTTCAAGAATATAACGACTTTTTTCACAAAAATTGTATTGTGTACGTAGGTAAATGGCAACGCAAGTGTTTTAGCGTTTATACATGGCGGCGGTTTCCAGTTTGGATTGGCGTATGAAAATGGTCCCGAATTTATCATGGATCATGACATTGTATTTGTAACTTTCTCGTATCGATTAGCAGCCCTAGGTTTTTTGACGACAGGTGACAATGTAATTCCGGGAAATAATGGTTTGAAGGTAAATATATAAAGCTAAATAATTATTATCCCGTCTATAATCATTGAATCATAAATATTAAAACTCGATAACATGTAAATGTGTGAAATATTTGGATTTAAAAAAAACTTTTATTATGAATTTAATTTACTTTTTATATCATGGTGTATTTAAATAAATAAGCATTGTATTTTCCGAAATTTTAGTGCAGGCTCAGCATCCGTTTCATTCCATATTTTGTCGCCATTGAGTCGAGGTATGTGTATTGTATATCAAACCTGTACATTCCATATATTTCATTACTCCTTTCATTAGCCATAAACTCCCTCCCATTTTCCAAGGTTTGTTTCAAAATGCAATATGCCAAAGTGGAAGTTCCCTGGACCGCTGGTCTTTAGTTGATAACCCGAATAGAGTTGCAGTGCGTTTAGCTG